>VSDK01001465.1:258681-269140 GCA_009767595.1 Symbiodinium kawagutii
TACTGGGCAACTAGATCACGTCTCTTGGTCTCGACGTGTCCACATGTGAGGCATGTCAATCTGATGGTATACCCAGTGGATCCCTTCTTGGAAAAGTCTCTGGTAAAGGTGGATTCGGGGGAGATCGGGATACCTTGGAACCGGGCACTGGTGCTGGTGGTGGTTCCACAGGCTCATATCTCATGACCACTTGCTCACCAACTCTTGGCTGAGTTGTTCTTGGCCCAGTGGTAGAAATCACGGTGTCGGTGCAACAGGGTCCAGAATGTCTTTCCCTTGAACTGCCCAATGGGAAACTTGTTACCACTACCGGCAGGGCTGAGTTGTGGGGCCAACGATTCAACGACAACATCCCCAGCACCACTCCCTCGAGCAACCGACGGTCGAGCTGGGGAGGCGCTTGGCTTGGGACTTGCTTTCACTGCCATGTTAGCTACCGGAGTCTTCGATGTCGAAGCTCCAACATAGACACCTTCATCATCAGAAGAGTCTGACATCATCGCGATGTTTGCCATTGGTGCTTGGGGTTTCTTGACCGGCGGGTTACCAGGTTTAAATCGACGGGGCGTTGGGGATTTTACACTCTGGGTCTCCTGCCCAATGCCCATAGCCACCGCAACGGAGGCACTTGGACTTCTTCTTGAGTTCTACCAACTTGGCCCTGCGTTGTTCAATACTCAAGTGAGAACGGGCGACCTTGCCCTTGCCTTTGCCTTTGAATTTACCTTTTCCTTTGCCCTTGGCCTTGCCGAAGGCTGCGTGTGCGGCAAGCTGCAGTTGGATGGCATCACCTACTGCTCTTTCATCAGCATCATTCATGTCCATCATGCCGTTGAGTGCAATTGCTTCTTCTTCATCTACATCATCCCAGTAATCATACTCATCCTCCTCTAGGTCTTGTTCCTGTTCGTGCTCCTCGATACCTCCTAGCATACCTACGTATTCGTAGTCTTCTTCATCATCACCCTGCCAGGGTTGATACTCTTCCCATTCGTTGCAGTAGAAACCATCATTCACGGCTGCATTGTAGGCACGGGGGTATCCAGAGGTCTTGCCTGAGGGTTTTCCTTTTCCTTTCCCCTTGAAGGGGGTTCCTTTGCCTTTTCCTGACTGGGTTTGTGTCCAGGAACGAGAGCCTTCCCTCAGATGCACTCCGCTATAGTGCTCTATCAGGATCTGTGAGATGGAGTCGAACGATTTGTCAGTGGAGCATGCCTTGACCACCAGGATCTCTTGGCGAGAGAGTCCTGACAACTCCAACATGAGCTCAGTGCGGAGGGTTTCACCTAGGGATACTGAGGGGTCGAGTTCCTGCAACATACGCCACCATCGGCCTCTTCTCTGGACGTAACTCAACATGCTTTCTGATTGTTGCCTGGCCAATGGACCCTGGTGACGTTGACCTGCACGAAACAATTCTTTCGCCTCTTCCTGGGCGCGTGGGAAGACAAAGGCTCGGATCTTGCTCACTAACATGGCCAGCCCTCCGGGCTTGGTGATTTCTTCAAGGCCTAAGTCTCTAGCAATCAGGAAGGCGTCGCCTCTCAGGCCCTCGACGACCTTGTTGACGAGCGGGGCCCAGTCCACATCGCTGGATCCGGGCTTCACGCTCTTCGTCACTGGCTGTGACTTGGCCGTCTTCGGAGTCTCAGGTCCGAAGGGAAGTTCTTCACCCTCTTCCTGAGCTCCTTCAGCAGCGGGATCAGGAGGCGGCTCCTGAGCTTCAAGCTTAGCTGCCTCCGCATCAGACGCAGCTTTCGCTGTCGACTGAACTTTGGACTCATGCAGCTTGATGCGTAACATCGTCCGGAACTCCCAGTCGTGAAACGACTGAGGATCTCCATGATAGATGTATGATCCGGACTTCGTCTCCAACGGAGTACTGTTGTGGGAGGCATAGCCGTAGCGTAAGCCAGCCACAGACATTTCGACGGTTCTCGGACGAGGTGCGTCCCAAACGGATCGCCCTCAGGAGAAGTGGGTAGCCTATCCCAGGTCTACCGATTGCAAGCGAGGATGGTGGGGGTATCACACGCTAAGATTTCAACGGAGTTGAAGTTTGCACAGTGGGGTCCTGGATCTGCCTGCGTACCTGACGAGTCGGGTAGCGAACCCGCTCCGCTACCAATGTGAAATTGGCAGCAAATCGAGTCAGCGCAGCAGTCCAACAGCACGCGTTTTCAATGCGTCACGAGCCGGAAGGCTCTCAAAGGGCGCCCTGGAGCCAAATGGCCACAGATCGAGTACATGGCTATACCAACCACAGGGAGAATTCACAGTGGTTAATATTGACCCATGGCTATGTGCTTCCACCGGTGCCAGGTCGGACGTTGATGTTCTCCCTCGCCTACGCACCATGATGCTGTGATGGGACCGTGCAGTCGGTCTTGGGGAGGGACCCTTTGTTGTCTTGGGGAGGGACCCGTGCGGAGAAAACCCAACACAGCTTCGGAAAAAACGAGGATTCGCGAGGTTCAAAGGGAGAGTATCTGATTATTCATTTTGTTTGGACGTTTTGTTGTTCTTCCAAGGTTGCCGTAGCACGTTTCGAAAGGGCCCTCCCCACAGAGCATCTGAATGTTGCATCTTTCGCGTGCTTTAGCTTGGTGATTTTTGCATTTGTGTTTTTTTTTTTTTTCTGGGGCTCTGCGCACAGTGTGTCAAAAGATCATGTAATGACTTGCATTGTTTTTTTGTGATGACCATGACAATATCGTTCAATTTTCATTGTGGACTCAATGAATTTCACCAATACTTTGTGCAAATGTTAGTTTTATGAAAACATCGTGAAATACATTGATGATTTCAAAAAAACATGATCGTGCTAGTTTCTATGTAAATGCTACCCAGAAAGTACGTATGAAAGCAACCCTATAACCATCGTATTTTGCACATGCTTTTTGAGATACACAATACTTGGAGTAACTGCATCTGTTTCTGTATGCATTATTGTTAATGCCTGAACACATGTGCCAATATTCTAATAAATAATTTATTAAATTCATACTTCCTGCAAGTGTATGTACTTTATGATCATCAAATGATAACACATTGACTGTTATGATCAAAAGCACAATAATCATATTTCTACAATCCAATCCTGATGACAAACGACATGTTCCTTGATCCTGCTGATTATTTATATCATACAAGTACTGTAAGTACATGAATCATCTCAATTTTGTGCATTATATCATGTGTCAACACCATGGTTTATTCTAGAATAGTTCAATGATAACATTATACGGTGGATTCCTTTATCTGACTGTGACCAATGAGTACCCGACAATCTGTTGAACTATTGTCTTTTCCAACTTGCTGATGAAAAATGAGTTTAAACAAATCACTACCAAATGATCCTGTCCATCCTCTGAAGCTAGTAGTTGCTGCCACTGAATTCTTCCAACCAGTGGAACCTTTCACCCCTTCTGCCATGATGTCACAGTACACCGGGCACCAGCGCAGTGCCCTTCGCTTCGCTTCGTCCTCGCCATCCATGTCGAGCTTATTGATCTGTCGCATGACCTGCTTCTTCCTCTTCTCCAGCGCTCCCTGACGTGCCAAGGGTCTCTCAAGTCATGGAGATACACCCAATACGAACCGTTTATAGTTATAAACCAGCCATAGCTTTGGGGTGCCCTATGGTTTGAGAACACACACACAATATCGCTATCACTAGCCACCAGTATTGACTACCAACAGAAAATCCAACTTACTCGCTCCTATGTTTGATGGTAAATCACAACCTGTTTCGCCTCATCTGCTCTTGGCCTCAGCCTCCCCTGTTGAGCAGGGCACCAGTGCCCCACCCCAAGCCTTAATGATTTCCTCGTCGTTGAGGTATGCAGCCTTCATGGCGTTCACATCACCAATTTCCTGGCGAAGAACGGGGGGCAATCGGTGGATGGGGAATGGGGTGATGGTGAGTGAAATGGTTAGTGAAATGGTTCAGTATAATATGGAGGGTTCTTAAGCCATAGGGGACCCCAAAAATGGTTGGTATATGACTATAAATGGCTAATAAAAAGGATGATTTGGGGGCACCTCCATTCTGAGAAACCACAATACTGTCAATGAAATGATTGAAATGGTGCGGTGAGAATCAACCAATACAAGATGAATCATCCAAAAAAATGGCTAAGCGAACATCCCAACAAAGACTGGTTTGGTCATTCACAAGAAGTTCGCCCTTGGTATTGACCATATTGACCCCAATGATTAACTATATGTCATGATGGCTCATAGTGATCAATTAAGCATGATGTCTGATCATGGCAATGGTTAAGTCGCTATATCCGATCCACCTTTCGGGGGTCGAAGGAACGGAGAAGGGCACATCATGAGCTCCAAATCTCGAGCCTGTTGGTGACCCTGTGTGTGTGTGTGAGGTTTCCTCCAATTTTTAAGTGGTTTCAACGCTGTCCTCAACAAGGCAGTCTGGCGTGCCAGATGTACAGGTTAGGTAGGGCTTAGGTCTGGCTGGTGTTTAGCTTAGGTCCAGCTGGTGCTTACTAGCAGTCTCTTGGATGAGAAAAAATCAAGCGGTTCCATGTTGAGATTTCCCAGTGCACCATCACCACCATTTCCCCTAGAGTCTTTTTGGAAGGTGTCAGGCTACTTGCAAACTGAAGCGCTCAAAGTTGTGACCATTAGCCTAGGGGATTTGGGGAACATGCAACAGCACAGCTGTCCAAAGACTTAGTTCCAACGACTCTGGTGATTCTCCCCAACAACAGCCATCCATGAATGCGGTTGATTGGTTGGTTTCTACAAGACAGGGGATATGTTGATTAGTTTGGGGGATGTGTTTTGCAGCCATCAAAAACCATCGAACATGTCTATTGGCAGTTGATTAATTGGGGAAAGTGTGATCTTGTTTCTGTATCATCAATCAACAAAGACGTACTAAGACCATGAATATTGAAGCTGATTCGTATTCCAGTCATTGTCGACTCCTATCCGCCCAAATTTTCAGCAACTGATCCACCTTCAATGATCAACTCACCATTTAATCACCCACCAATGAACCATCAACCAGCGATGAACGATCAACCAGTGTCAATTAATCTGTTCGTTAACAAGCAGTCAACGGCAGTCAACCATTTATTTTCCATCGGTGAACGGGCACTGCTAGGGGCCGCTCCTGGCCTCGCTCCTCCGCAAGGCCGTTGGGATACCAACCGTGGCCGCCTCCTGGCCTCCCTCCCTGCCCAACTGGCGGCGGATGTCCTGGGTGAGCTTCTCCACCTTGTCGCTTTCATCGGCCAAAAGCCTCTCTTGAACAGCACCTCAGCAGGTGAGCTGTTGGAAGGTGATATGAATGATATGTAGGGGTTATCATTACCCATGTTATGGTGGTTCTATGTGATTATAACAGGGGATGTTTTGATTACTGTAGGGGTTATGATTATGTCCATTAAATTAATAGTGGTCAATCATAGGGGGATGATAACCAACAATAGCTTTCGATAGGAAGCTGATGGTGAGTTGATGATTGATGAAACTGATGGTGAGATCAGCAGGTTGTTGGTGAGTTCGCAACAGAAAGTGACAATAGAAAACAAGAGCCAAAGGGAATAAAAGTCACAACCAAAACAATTTAGATTGTTACACTAGCATTTGGTTAGGCCACTCTTGGTAGCTCCTTAGCTCCCCTTTCGAAGGGCCATCATCGGGATACCCCTGGTTCTTGGCCTGGCTCCCTCCCAACCCCAGCCAGTTGAGGTAAGAGATTCTGAAGCTGGACATCACCAATCTATGACAAGCTCCAATCACTGCGGCATTCAACCAGCACTGCTGAGGCGACCCACAACCTCCCAGGGCCCCACTACCTGGTTGGTGGTAGCTTTAGTCAACCAAACATCAAAATTCAACCAACCAAAACCTGCACTGCTCATTCCCAACAACCATTCAAAATATAAAAACAACAAAATGTTCAAACGCAGCAAGCGGATACACATCAGCTTGGTGATCGACTGGATGAACCAAATAACGAGATATACCATGAGATGGTGTGTTTCTTTACTATACGGGTACCAAAAAATGGTTGGTTTATTTCCACAGATGATCATTACTGGATGATTTGCCCTATTTTGAGAAACACCCATGTAAACGAACACGTGCGACCTATAGAAAACCAACCACGAGGAAACCAACCAGGAGAAGACCAAACAACAGAACCATAGAAAACCAACATCCACCAACCAATAGCGGCTGGTCACCCGGTGCCAACAGCGTGGCAACTGGGTTTTCGCAACGATTCTGCAGCGTCTCTTGTACCTTTCCAGCCTGCAAGTTTCGCCGTGAAACGACAGCGGACCCACAACTTTGGAACTGCGGTAGCACAGTCGGTAGCTTGGGGGTCAAGGACCAGGCAATTCGCACAATCAACTTTAGGTTGCAACTATAGTATATGGTTATTATCATATGGTTATGTAACTATAACTGGCATGTAGTAACCAGCATTAATGGTAATTCGAACAACAACTGTAGGTTGTCTTCGACCAAGTTGTTGCTATGCAGCAATGTGAATCAGCGTAGGGTAAGGAGACTACAGTACCAACGCCGTAGCTGAAGTGATCAACCACAGCAACCAATGTCATTTTGGGAAATGCGCAACAATTACCTCTTCTATACCTATGCTATTTGGCCACTGCAAGTGCTTGGGCAATGACCAACCACGGGGTGAGTCTGTGGGACATGTTTCATCCCAATTGTAGCTATCATTTGGTTATCGGTAGCAGCTCCTGGATGCCCCTGCCCCCTTCACTACCTCCCAACCACCAGCCGATGTCGGATATTGTTGGCTTTTCTCGGCAAAAAACTACTGCAGGAAATGCAGGACGTCATCACTGATGGCCGTTCATCAAAAAACCATTAGCAACCATCTAAACACCATCGTGACTGATTCATGCAATGATTGACCGTCAACTAACCATCAATGAGCCATTAAAAATCATTCATTCTACCCCACTCTCCATGCTGGAACCCATTCACCCACCCTTCGCTTACACCAGTGCCTGCCGTTTCCTTTGCTTCAAACAGCGCAGGACTTGAGACCGAACCTCAGACGGTGAACCCACTGGTGTGGGTCTTGAATGGATCATGGTGGTGCCGTAGATTCACATTGGTGATCACTGGTAGATCTGTTGGTTGAAGTAGATTCACATGGATCTTGGTCGTGCTGTTGGCTCACATTGGTGAGTGTTGGCTCATTGATCGTCAAAAAATGCTTCAATGGTGGGTAACGGCGGCTAACGATGGTTGATGGTAGCTACTGGACAATGTTGGTTGATGATGGTTTTGTGAGGATTAATTCATGGTCAATATTCTAAGGGATGATTAGTTGATGGTAAACAGATGCGTCGATGATGCTTCATTGATGGTTCTGAATAGGAAAATGATCATGTCTTTTCGATGAAACACCCCACATATCAGAAGTACATCACACACAATGAGATCAATGACCAATCCCATCTTGGGTGTGCGGTGACATCTGCAGCAATGCGGTTTTCGGTTCACAGAGAACAGCTATGATCATTTGGGTGTTGGTTGATGAACACGCACTTCCTCTATAATTTTAAATAATCCACTTTCTATAAATCATCCACTTTCTATAGTGGTAAACCATTCACTTTCTATAGTGGTAAATCATCACCCTTTGGTCATGTCTTCTATGTATACATAGTTGGGATATCCGTGTGATTGGCGATGATTCTTTCACATGATTTACCACTCCTATAAAGCAACCATTGACCGCCATGAATCACTCAGTGGCGCTTGGTAGATACTTATCACGGGAAGCCCCGTGTCAACCAATTTAAGAGCTGTGCGCGGAGGTCTATCATCCAGCAAGAGCATTTACCATTCTCGATTACCCATCATTAGCCACTATCAGGCCATACTAAACTCGGCCAACCATCGTCAACAAATGGTGGTTTTCTTGAAATTGGCGACCCCAAAAATGGTTGGTCTACTACTATAAATGGGCAATATTGGATGACGTGGAGGGTCCCCTATTTATCCCTATTTTGAGAAACCATCAAACAAGTGCTGGATATATCTGGATATACCCATCATTCATCAGTAGCGACCATTATGCCACCATTGCATGGACGTTCGCAACCATGAGGCAACTATTGACCAGCATGGCTAAGCCATCGGTGATTGGTAACGATATGTGACATATCATATGTCCGTTGAAAAATATGAAATGAGACTACATCTGAAAAATGAATATTGAATTATCCTATTAAAAAAAAGTATGTACTTCTCCATTATCATCCTGTCAAATCATCCAAAAAATGGCTCATTGGTCATCAGCTACAATGTATTAAAAAAACAAATAACTTATGAACAAATACAAAAAGAGATCAAACAGGAGAGATCAAAATCATCACCCAAAAAAAAAAGAGATCAAAAAGTGCCCATTCTTCACCACTACCATGCTGTTGGATCCCCATCCCGACCATCTCCAAGTCGGTCAAGTCGCCTCTGCAGGCTCGTTTCCCATCAGGGGTCCGCAGTCGTCGGGTTCCTGGAAAGGTACCAAGGCAGGTGCAGGTGGTGCAGGTGGTGCAGGTGGTGCAGGTGGTGCAGGTGGTGCAGGTGGTGGAGGTGGTGGTGTTGGTGGTGGTGGCGGCGGTGCTGGTAAATCAATGGTTTCATATTGTTAAATGAATTGTTTTATTAATGGATTAATTAATCATGATTTTGATTGTGGTTTCTATGTATTTCCATCATTAAAACAATGGTCAGTAAATACTTTTCAAATGTGGAAACCATGATCAAATGGTTAGATGATTCAAAATGATACTGCTCAATTAAAGACCGTGAATCTGACCACTATTAATCAATCAATGAATCAACAAGTTGAATGATGGATCACTAATGCCAAACCAATTCATAGTAGCCATTGATCATCCATTTTTTTGGATGATCAGCCATGAATGGTGTTCCAAAACAATAATGAATACAAATCGTGGCTAATCAATGGCTTCTTTTGGCCCTATGCAGCCAGCGGTTGGTCAGGAAAAATCCTTCAACGATTCAACTGTGTCGACATAGGTTGTGTATGTTTTGTCATACTTACCTAGAAATTGCAACACGCATCCTGGCTACCCATGTGTGCCATGTAGCTATCAACTTGCAGGTGCATAACATTGTATAACTCCTCCCCAAAAAGGGCCGGTATCAACTACAAACTGAATGTGGCTGTGAGAACTACTTCCCATTCTTTGGCAGCTTGGTATTGACACGTATCCATGTGAATGAAAATGTATTCATTAGCACATACGTCATGTGGGTCACCTCCAATCAGGCTTTGGCTTTCCTAAAAGAGGTGCCACGCCGGTGAACCATGAACTGTCCCTTGCACTCCGGCAAACTCACCTGGAAGTAGCAAGTCCGCTATTTATTATGCTTTCACCTATAGAAATGGTGATTTTCAGCTTCCAGGCTAATTTGCCGGGGGGTAACCATTAGCCGGTGGTGTACTCAACTCATCCTGAGTTGACACTACAACTCCCGTGGATGGTAGCCCTTTCGGCACAGGAACTCCCACTTACCGTGCCGGTGAGCAAAAAGCTCACCTCAGATAGGAACTTATATATAGTCAATTTCAATGGAATTGCTTAAATGCACAATAAAAATCTGCACAATAAAAATCTAGGAATCAAAGTACCATAACATTGCAAAGTTATGCCGAGATGCGGCTGACGTGAAAGTTCACTGCATCAACAATGCTCTGCACGTCGAGGGTGGCGGGATCCACGTCAATGACAGCCAGCAAGAGCAGTGCTTCCACTTCCTCTGGAGTCGCCATGGATGCTGATGATCTTATCTCTGAGCCAAAGCTTCTTTCGACATCACTGCGTCATGACATGTTTCTGATATGAATGATCTAACAAGTCCAGCTAAAATCTTCAAAGTGCAAGAGTACCATTCTGCAGGCCTCGTCGATCATCGAAGGAGAGGAGATGGCAAGTTGAGGTTGAAGACTGCCTGCAAAGATTCAAAGCAAGCTCCAACACTGAACAATCGAAGCAGGTAACATTCTCTCGAAGTTGCAGCACAACATTCATATCAACCAAAAGCGGGGCAACTGGCGAATCAACAGTCATATCAACCAAAAGCGGGACAACTGGCGAACCAAAGTCGTAGCACAACAGTCATAGCAACCAAAAGCGGGACAACTGGCGAATCAACAGGCGTATCAACCAAAAGCGGGACACTGGCGAACCAAAGTCGTAGCGCAACAGTCATATCAACCAAAAGCGCGACAATTGGCCAATCAAAGTTACAGTACAACATTCATAGCAACCAAAAGCGGGGCAACTGGCGATTCAAAGTCGTAGCACAACAGTCACAGCAACCAAAAGGGGGACAACGGGCGAATCAACAGTCATATCAACCAAAAGCGGGACAACTGGCGAACCAACAGTCATATCAACCAAAAGCG
>VSDK01001465.1:269506-330389 GCA_009767595.1 Symbiodinium kawagutii
GACCCCTCTATCGAGGGGATCTGGACAACTGGCGAACCAAAGCCGCAGCACAACAGTAATATCAACCAAAAGCGGGACAACTGGCGAATCAAAGTTACAGTACAACATTCATAGCAACCAAAAGCGGGACAACTGGCGAATCAAAGTTGTAGCACGACATTCAGTTCAACCAGAAGACAACTCGCGAATCAAAGTTGTAGCACAACATTCATATCAACCAAGAGCGGACAACTGGACTCGAAGCGAACATGGGAGATCTCAGTTCTTTCGATTGGCATGATTGGATGCCCATTCCTGTTCAAAGAATTCACCTTGAGCAAACAAAATGGCGTCATGTCTTTACATGACCAATCCAATCCGTGGCTTGCCGATACTTGGGCTCTCGCCAGGATGGAAATCGATCAAGATCAATCCCTGGTCCGCTTCAGCCGATACTTGGGCTCTCAATGTTCTTTGTCGAATCGAAGAATGTAGATGATAGTGAAAGAAGTTGTTTACACAAAGGGCATGTCGGATGCTTGATTTCTTCCTGACCTAGAAATGCTATCTCTTCCAAGGATCCTCTGCTTGGAGGGTCTGCAGCATTGCTCACTGAAGGAACTCTTGCAAACCACTGGAAGCTCTTTAGAGTAGCGTCAACTTGTTCCATAGCTAGCAACAACTTCTTCCAATCCGACAACTGTGAAGAACCCTTGATGAACGTGTCAATGGCTACCCAACTATCACACAAAACTATCACTCCCTTCCCACACGCGCTGAGCCAACCGCAGGGAGTGAAAGAATGACTTGAGTCCCGTTTGGACCAAGGAGTGAACTTGCATGAGTTCTCAAATCTTCTCTTCTTCCTCTTCTTCCTATTCTTCTTCTTCTTCTTTCTTTTCTTCTTCTTCTCAACTTTCACTGACATCACTGAATGCTTTGAATGTCATTGCAAAAGAAACGTTTGACATGTTGCTTCAATGTGACAAACGTGAGTACATGGAAAAACGTGTTAAAATTCAAAACTTGAAATGTCCATGCAAAAAGTGCCTTCACTTGTTATGCAGGTCGCTTGACTCAGACAAGGGCCTCAGCATTTTGATGTCCCAACAGTCCCAAGTGAAAGGTCGGCGATTCGACAAAGTGCAACTTTTGCTTTTTGGCTTTCATGATGCGCGCAAGATCTTTCGAAGTGGTCTCTTCAAAAGGTCAGCGAATCGACAAAATGCAACTTTTGCTTTTTGGCTTTCATGATGCGGGCAAGATCTTTCGAAGTGGTCTCTTCAAAAGGTCGGCGATTCGACAAAGTGCAACTTTTGCTTTTTGGATTTCATGATGCGTGCAAGATATTTCGAAGTGGTCTCTTCAAAAGGTCGGCGATTCGACAAAGTGCAACTTTTGCTTTTTGGATTTCATGATGCGGGCAAGATACTTCGAAGTGGTCTCTTTTCAAAAGGTCGGCGATTCGACAAAGTGCAACTTTTGCTTTTTGGCTTTCATGATGCGTGCAAGATCTTTCGAAGTGGTCTCTTCAAAAGGTCAGCGAATCGACAAAGTGCAACTTTTGCTTTTTGGATTTCATGATGCGCGCAAGATATTTCGATGTGGTCTCTTCAAAAGGTCGGCGATTCTATTCGTGCAACTTTTGCTTTTTGGCCTTCATGATGCGGGCAAGATCTTTCGAAGTGGTCTCTTCAAAAGGTCGGCGATTCGACAAACTGCAACTTTTGCTTTTTGGCTTTCATGATGCGTGCAAGATATTTCGAAGTGGTCTCTTCAAAAGGTCGGCTATTCGTGCAACTTTTGCTTTTTGGCTTTCATGATGCGTGCAAGATCTTTCGAAGTGGTCTCTTCAAATGGTCGGCGATTCGACAAAGTGCAACTTTTGCTTTTTGGCTTTCATGATGCGTGCAAGATCTTTCGAAGTGGTCTCTTCAAAAGGTCGGCGATTCAACAAAGTGCAACTTTTGTTTTTTGGCCTTCATGATGAGTGCAAGATATTTCGAAGTGGTCTCTTCAAAAGGTCGGCGATTCGACAAAGTGCAACTTTTGTTTTTTGGCTTTCATGATGCGTGCAAGATATTTCGAAGTGGTCTCTTCAAAAGGTCGGCGATTCGACAAAGTGCAACTTTTGCTTTTTGGCCTTCATGATGCAGGCAAGATCTTTCGAAGTGGTGTCTTCAAAAGGTCGGCGATTCGACAAAGTGCAACTTTTGCTTTTTGGCTTTCATGATGCGGGCAAGATCTTTCGAAGTGGTGTCTTCAAAAGGTCGGCGATTCGACAAAGTGCAACTTTTGCTTTTTGGATTTCATGATGCGTGCAAGATATTTCGAAGTGGTCTCTTCAAAAGGTCGGCGATTCGACAAAGTGCAACTTTTGCTTTTTGGATTTCATGATGCGGGCAAGATCTTTCGAAGTGGTCTCGACAAAAGGTCGGCGATTCGACAAAGTGCAACTTTTGCTCTTTGGATTTCATGATGCAAGATATTTCGAAGTGGGCTAGAGTTGTCAAATGCAGCCACAAATCATGTTTCAAACTTTTCTCTCACATGTTTTTTTGTCCCGCCCTGCCCCCCCCCCCTCATCGCAAAAAAATTTGCACTGTGATGATGATGATGATGAGGATGATCATGAAAATGATGAAGGATGAAAGTGATGAAAGACAATGATGAAAAGATAATGATGTTGATGATGATGACAATGATGATGGTGATGATACTGATGAATGTGATAACGATGACGCCCTGATAATGATGATGTTGGTGATGATGATGATGATGATACTGGAAATGCCGAAGTGTTATATGTCACTGCTCTTCTTGGAGAATGAGTCATGTCGTATGTCACACTCTTCTCGGAGAATGAGTCATGTCGTATGTCACGGCTCTTCTTGGAGAATGAGTCATTTCGTATGTCACGACTCTTCTTGGACAATGAGACATTTCGTATGTCGACCCTAGGCCCTGCTTGTGCGCGGTTTCATGTTTCTGTTTCATCTGGCGAAGCATTTAGATCTTACCAACTGCAACACCATACAACAACATTCTCAACACAACAGCATGTGTAACAGTGTTACATGTTGCAAAGCTTGCTCGAAAGAAAGGCAAAAACACATTTCAAAATGAAGGTTTTCGCGCGCCAACGGCAAACCCCAGGTACCCGGTCTGCAAAGCAGACAACGGTCCTTCTTGGCAGCCGACTGAATCTCTAAACGCTCCTGGCATAGTCGGAGCTTTTCGACGGCCGAATTGCATGACAAACCGACCGGCGTCGTTTGAACGAAAAATAGTTATCAATACATGCAGCAATGAACAACCAAGTAGTAGATACAACCAAGTTTGAGCAATCAATGAACAATAGTTAATATATTCTCCGGCAAGGAATGTTCGAACAACCAACCTAGATGTTTGAACAATCCCAAAGATTAGATCGGCAAAAACTGCGAGATCGAACAGAAAAATGAAGGCCTTGCTACAGGATAGCTGTCACAAGATTCATCACCCGCTATGGATCGGTACAGGATGGTTGGCAAAGAACAGAATCAGCCGGGCTACTCACAATACTGACCCTCGGGCTCCCCTTATCTATTGTAGCAGGTGCACCAAGCACCGATGGGCTGATCTGAGAACTGCAGGAGCAAAAGCCTGTAAAATATCTAAACTGATCCTTTACTCACCAACTGAGTGAATCCTGATTTTTGGGTTGGTGATGTTCCCAACTGATCCTGCAACTCACCAACCCAAATGGATTTCAATTACTTGTTGCTGTTTCTCCAAGCCCTGAGGTACTGGCTCATCCCTGTGGGTTACACATGCTGGTAGCCCACTGGGCACCAGCCAACCCACCTTCTCCTGCTCCTCTTTCTCCTCACCGCCTGCTACAGGGCGGGAAGCAATCTCTGGGATAGGGAGGTACCTCACTGGAAACAGGTGCTTAGAATGGCTATGGATCAATGGTGGATGCAAAGTCATGGGTAGTATGGTGTGGCTGTAGCTGGTACAGTACGGTGGTGTATCGGGGGGTGTATCTGATTCTGCTGATAGACCTGACAAGTGAGCACCACTCTTATTAAACACCGGAGGTTTACCGTATGACTGCCATGACTTACCATCACCAGCCATATAGCAATAGTGGTATTATGGTACTAAATTGGCATAACCACAATTTGAATGGCGGTGTGGATTTGGAAATATGGTTGTTCATAATGGAAAGGCAATCTAAGAACACAATCCCTTTTTTCATCAATCATGATTCACGGTTACCCATAATATTAATTGTGTTCTATTAGGCAATATACACAATGTTTAACAAACCATCATTATTAGCTATCATGAGTAATCAACTATCATGGACTATCATTTCATCATGTTAATCATTCTTCAACAATACCGAGCAAGAATGCTAAGAATTATTCCAATCTTTATAGTTCTTCAGAACATCAACCACTACCAACAATCATTGTACATGATTTACCCTAGTTGGCAAATCTTAAGCATCATAAACTATGACTATTTCACCATTGGCTGGTGCTGGCTTAGCATGGCTAAGCGCCCTGCTCAATTCATTTGTGATGACAAGGTAGCTCATTGGAAGGTAGCTCACCACAGATGGTCCGAAAATAGAAAAACATGAACATAAAATAACCAAAAATAGCAAAAAATAGCGAAACATAGTGAAAAATAGGACAACATAATAAATTGTAATTCCTAATAGAAAAAAGTCAAAGAAATAAAAACAAATAATAAGCAATAAAAGACCATAAAATACAATTAAGTGAAATAAGGAAAACATAAAACACAATAACATAAGATAGTAAAAACAAAAAAAACACATTTTGTTCAGAATTTGGGGGTCTCCAAATCATTTTTTAAAGGCATGCTTTCTTGTACGTACCCAAAATGGCAAAAAATCCTTAAAAAGAATAAAAAATATTTGAAGTGAGGGTCTCCAAATTGATTTTTAAAGGCATTCCTTCTTGTACGTACCCAAAACCAATAAAAAACATGTTTTCATAAAAACAAATAAAAGAGTTGAAATTTGGTCAGCACTGTCCTCAAACTCAAAACACATTTAAAAACAAATAAACATAAATAGATTAATTTTCCGGGTTCCAATGAGCTACCTTCCAATGAGCTAACTTGTTCTTACAATAGATGGCTGTGGGTCAAAACCCCGTACCCCTGGTTCCCCTATCATTAACCATTGTTTTCCTCATTACTGTTGGTCATCATCCCCCATTATTGGTTAGGTAATATTGACCCATAGCCAGATCAATCCTGAAGCTCAGTAAGTGGCAGCACTGGCGCCTTTGTCACCATCCTTCGGCTCCTCCTTCGCTTCGTTCGTCTCGGTGTCATTGAAGAGCTCCACACGACCGTGTCCTCGAGCGGCCCAGAGGATTGCTGGGGCTACACCGTTGAGGCTGCGATACGAAGACCGTCGATGGGACGGGAAGCTACCATCACAATTTTGAACCATCGTTTTTTGGTGATCGTGTGAGCCATCTTGGTGGAGACGAATAGGATCCCTCCCAAATGAGTCGTTGCATCCAGCTAGACATGTCGCATGAAGCTGTATTTTGGTACCTTGATGAACCGTTGTTCATCGTTGTTCATCGTGGCCAACCAGAAAAGGGTTCAAATGGTGGTTTCTCAAAATGGGGGGTACCCCAAATATGGTTGGGTTAGTACTACTAATACTTGATAAAGGATGATTTGGGGGTACCCCTATTTTGAGAAACACCCAAATACTGTGTGAAGAGTGCCAGGTGTGCCATTCATTCGCACCCATGTCGCATGCCAAGCAACGCCCATGTTCGTGGTGGCGCTGGGCAAAGCCTCAGGCCACTGCAACCTGTCAACCATCATGTTGAGGCCTCGTAGTTGTCCCCACTAACGATCATCAATCCTTAAGAATGACTGAGGCCGCGGGGGGGCTCATGTTGCCAGGCATTCATGGCAACATCCAGTGGATCTAGCAGATTCGAAACTGCCAATATATCATTCGCTACGAACATGATGCCTTTCAACAATCAATCACGAAGAAAAGGATATGGACAATGAATGGACGCAAATTCTATGATCTTGTTTAGGATGGTGCGGCAATCGAGAGCAGGTAGTAGACGTAGAGTAGAGCAAGTTCATGCTGGCGTTCTAAAGTTTATTGCCTATAGGCTCAGATGTATACCACCGAATCTACATCTCCAGAATAATCTTCTCAAAATAAGATCACACCAAACAGATAAAACTTGAGGTCCCAAGAGTTTGTGAAGCACAATGAGTGATTATAACCTGTATAGCCATCGTTGATAATGCTTGAATGATGGTTGATGGTTAATAATTGTTAATAATGGTTAATAATGGTTTACAGTTAATAATGGTTAATACTGGCTAATGATGGCTAATAATGGTAAATAATGGTTAATAGTGGTTAATAGTGGTCAATAATGCGTATCAATGATTAACAATGATTCATAATGATTGATAATGACTAACAATAATTAATAATGGTCAGTAATGGCTTGTAATGGATAATAAAAGCACTTTTGATCAACTGTCTTGCTTAAAAAAGGCTAATACCCAGCGAAATCGATGAGCTTCCGCGCTGCTGTGCTCCTCCGGAATACCTGGCCGGCAGCACCACCGCTCTGTGCAAGCAGCAGCAGGCAGCAACAGCAACAACAACAACAACAACAACAACAACAACAACAACAACAACAGTAATAGACAAAGCATGAACCACTCTCAACCATCATCAATCAGTAGTATTGATGTTCATTGATCATTATTGATCATTATTCATCATTAAGCCACTACGACCAGAATAAAAAAGGGACAGGGCTGCAAAAACAACCACTTTCTCAGCATATCATACCTGACTGCAGGTCAAAACTCAACTTTCATCCCAGCTTTCCATTCCACACCGGGATACCTTCCAATCTGTGGGTTGCTTTGCTGCGGACTTACTATAGTTGTATCATGTTGCGACCGTCGTCATCGTTTCAAGTAAAGATGTTGATCAGACAGCATCATTCAGCTGGTAACCATTTCATGTTTGCACATTCCTTACGTCCAGCCCCACTGCAGTTCCCTTCAATGCAGGCAGTCCTTTGGACATGTAGACACGCTGATAGGACGTGATGACATCCTCAAAATACCATCGATTTCGAGGAATTTCCCGTCATCAGTACGGGTGACCTATATGACATCTCCAGTGGACAGTGTCGCCTGCAAAAGTGGCCTGCTACATGACCACCGGGGATCTTGATCCGCTGGGAGAACCAGCTGTTTTCATGATCGATGGCAAAGCCATGGGTCGCTGGCAAAACTGGGCTTCTCAACAGCTGGATCTAATATTGTTGTTGATTGTTGTTGGTATTGACACCTAGTATTAACCAACCACTCTTAGTTACTTATCAACTATTGACTGGTACGAGTATTAACCAACCACTCTTGATTACATATCAACCATCATTGACCATCGTTCGGGATCATTAACTACTTCCAGCAGAAATCATGACATTCCCATTTATTATGTTCTATCGTTTACCATCATTGATCATGATCCCTAATTATTGTTGTTGGTTGCTACGTCCGTGAACTTCCCTGTGATTGTTGTTATCCCCACCATTGACCATCAATTAACCACCAGTTCACCATCAAATAACCATCAGTTCACCCATCACTCAACCATCACTTAACCATCAGTTGACCAGAGATATACCTAGCACCCATCCCAGCTTAACCATTGGCACCAACCGCGAAACCCATCCCCTCATGGCCGTTGACCAGTTACCAGCCATGACTGACCCCCCACGCGGCCCAGGCCGCCTGTCACCCCAAACTCCGATGCGTCGCGAACCGCCTGCCAGGAAGGCAATGATGGTCAGGGAAACGACAGTGGCCCATGGTTCATAGTGATGACTCATAGTGGTTAAGCGTGATTTTTTATGCTATTAGTGGTTGATAGTCGTTGGATGATGACTGCGCATTCATGCTTACTGGTGGTTCATGATTCACTGGAGGGGATGAATAACAGAATGTAAGAACACATCTCCGAGAATTGCGCTTGGTACGCCCCTCGAACCAATCGCTATCGCTAGGAGAAAAAAACATAAAAAAGCGCGATGCTTCTCAGGGCTCGCTTGACAGTGCTTGAGTGGTTGTCATCTGTGAGGCAGCAATTTCTAGGCGGCACATGAAATACGAGCGTCGAGTCACTTTCGGTGGGTGAGCTGCGCAGCCAGGGAACAGGTGGGGCATCAGGTCACAGTTCGCAGCGTTTGAGCTGCCCTGCTGAAAACCATGCTGCGTTGGTCGGCCGATCACCATGAATACTGATCATTGCTGACCATTAACGGAATTAATGTAGGTTTCTGATTAGTGTAACCCCCCCTAAGTAATGAAAATAGATGAAACCAACAGGTAGATACTAATCAGAAACCAACATTAACGGAATTACAAAGAGCCAATCGGCCTGAATGGTTGACATAGAACCAGCAACGAGAATCAATGATTTGCAATATACCTCAGTATTGATTTGTTATTCAATGCATCCTATTCAACTTGATCAGTATGCTGAGGCTATGATGTACATTAATTAATCAATGATATATTGGGTTCTTTCAACTGCAACGATTGCTTTATCATAGTAACAACGTATAGCACCGACCCCAGCTGCCCACATCTCCTCAATGACCAAACTGGCCTTTGTTGTTCATCTACACGTTTTTGTGGTGGCTAATGTTGACCCACATCCATATGGTCGCAGCATCATTACCAACCATAACCTTGCATAATCAATTGTCCTATTATCGACCAATATTGTCCATTACCAACCACTGTTACAAATACACAAATATATGTAATAAGAATCTTTATGAAATATATATGTAATATGATATATGATATATGTAATAAACATCTTGTTTATTACATGTCTACCAACCTGTGCATATCCATCATCAAACATCAACGATATCATCTCCTCATTCCCATCAATTGCGATTCTACCTCGGCGAGCCAAAGCCACGGAAGGAAGCCATAGAACCTGTGGACCGAGGGCGGGTGATGGTTAAGGATGGCTTTGAAACCTGATGAATCATGAGTTTTTTGGGGATGGTTTTTTAGAGGATGGTTTTTTAGAGGATGGTTTATGTTGCTTCATGATGGTTTGATGATGGACAAAAATGGTTGTAAAAAAGGTTGATGTGGGAAGCTGGTTGGTGGTGCTCGCTCGCTGATAACGGCAGAGCAACCAAAGGATTGTAACAGCAACAGCCGGGCAAATCATGGCCAATCAATGCCGGTATGTATGTATGTATGTGTGTGTGTGTGCGGTCCTTTTTGGTGGCTACAGTTGTTGCTGCAATTTGGCTACAAGACTCCTTGTAGCTCCTTTGCTCCCTCTTCAAAAGCATATAATATATCAATATAAATATACATATGTATAATATATACATATAGATTTATATAATATATATAAATATCCTATAAATAACTATATATATATATATACATATGTATATATGTATATATGGATACCCCTGGCTCCGAATCGCTCCCTGCCAACCACCAGCCAGCTTACCAAACCGGCTGCTTCTCATGGCTTGGCAACAAACAACGCCACGGTTGATGCTGGTTCAACCCTGGCCCCCGGGCCTCATGAAACGCCAGCAACGTGCAGCATCTGGGAGACAACGTGCAGCTGCGCCGATGGCGCAACACTTGAGCGGCAACGACAACGGCCATGTGGCAGGGTGGGGGAGGGGCAGCATGACAAACCCATTAGACGATGATGATGATGATGATGATGATGATGATGGTGATGAAGACCACCATGATGGTCAACCGTTTCGATGACACCGATGAACAATGTTGAACATAACGATCAAAAATAACTGCTATACACACATAAAAACAGGAAACAGCAGGCTGAAACAATGATGACGACTGTAATGATGACGACGACAATGCTCCCTATGAATAATGGCGAACTTAACAGCTGCATGCTTCGCAGGACCATGGCTTATTATCCACCATGAAATTGGTTGGTGAACTGCGTGACCCAGCTCGCCATGTAGTTGGTGTATATATCCCCTATGGCCTATGATTGTTAGCCACCATCCTCTATTATTAACCACTACATTTGTCGGCTATCTGCTTGACCCAGCTCGCCTCATATGCCATGATGGAGGTACCGCCATGGACAAAGCCCTCACCCAAGCGGCGCACTCCACCCGGCGTTCCAACTTTTGGGCGTCACAGCTCTGTTCCACGCGGTGCCAAGTGTGACATCACGGCGGAGCCGCCATCGATCTCATGGACCTGATCCATAAGGGCCACGGTAGCCCGGTGGATGGTGATTAAGGATGGTTGATGTTGGTTAATGATGGTGGTTAAGGATGAGTTATGATGGTTAATGGTGGTAAATGGTGGTAAATGATGCTTAATGGTGGTAAATAGTGGTTCATGATGGCTAATGCTGGTTAATGAAGTGTGAAAATGATGATTAATCAATGAATTGTGGAAATGATGGTTTGAGATGGTTGATTATAATCACGGTTGATTGATTCATGATTCACATCATTTTCAATGTGAACGGATAGCTCATAATGATTGATAGTGGATACTGTCATGTCAATGATGGTCTTGATGCCAGTGATACTTTTATAGTTTCCCATGATTTTCATTGTTTTGACGGATGATCTGCCAAACAAATGCGGCGGAGTTCAATGATGAATATGCTTGGCAACCAGCCAGCAGTGCAGGGATGGAACAACAAACATATGTTTGCAGTGATCCCACCCTCGATTCACCAACATCAAGTTCCATTCACGTCGAATGTCTGTGTTGGTATTGCATTCTAGTTGCCAGAAAATGAACAAGTTGGCAGTCACGGTTCAACATCAGCTAGCCATAGCGCTAAGTCATGGATGGCGGGCTGGTCATCAGGCTGTCCCAGGGCGGTTCATGGTACCAGCGTGCAGCAGGTTGACCGTAGTGCCATCCTGGCGCACCTGCGAGACGAACTCAGCGCCGAGTTCTTCGAGATACCTGCAGCGATGGCATCTGAGAAACCCTGGAACTGCAACTGGTGGGCTGACCATGGCTGAACTGCAGCCGTTGGCTAAGCACGGCCGCAACTCCCCTGGTGACCACTTCACCACTCGACCAAGTTGGATCCGGTGGGTCAGCCACTACGTGCCTCTGAGCTTCTTCAGCTTCCAGGGCCACCAGGACCTGGGTGAGGGCAACTTAGCATCCACGGTTGGATCTATAGATGGTGAGCTGTTTTAGGTGGGCCGTTACTAAACAAGCCTTGGTCGCCAGTTGGGTGTTAAGGTGCTTCTTAATTAATGATAATGGTTGGTAATGATTTTTGTCAAGGCTATCACGAATAATCGTTGTACAAAACTTAAGGTTGGTGATGATTGGTAGTGGTCAGTCAAAGATTGGCAATGATTCGGAATGATAAAAAGCGCTGTCCGCGACCCCAACTTTCGACCACCCCCAACAAGAGAGGTCATCAAATGTCCCAACCCTGCACAACTCTATGTTTCATAGATATGTGTCATGATAATATTAATCATGAGTTTGCTAGCGCGGTGCTAGCGCTGCACTCCACTGCACTAGCGCCTAGCTGGTGTTTTGCTGCATTTAGCTGGGGGCCCGCCACTTAACGAAATTGTTAAGCACGCAACAACATTGCCATTAACGTCGTTTTATATAAATTCCTTGGCCAGGACTTTTGGCCGCATGCCATATGTCCATCAAATTACTTGGACACAAGCTACTACTGGAGGGAAAGGGTCATCAAATGTCCCACCCCATAAAACTTTAGATACTTGGCAGTGGGTCAAAACCCTGTACCCCTGGTTTCCCTATCATTAACCATTGTTTTCCCTTTAGTTTGTTGGTTATTACCCTCTGGTAAACCAATATGGCAATGGAAAAATCACTATTTATAGATCATTTCCCAGGATTTCTTCAAACAACTGGTGATTTTCCATTGCTATTTTAGTTTACCGGAGTGTATCCACCATGAAATTGGTTGGTTAGTTTTGACCCATAGCCACTTCCATCTGGAAACTATACTTGGACAAAAGCTATGGCAGTGGGTCAAAACCCTGTACCCCTGGTTCCCCTGTCATTAACCATTGTTTTCCCTTTAGTTTGTTGCTTATTATCCACCATGAAATTGGTTGGTTAGTTTTGACCCATAGCCACTTCCATCTGGAAACTATACTTGGACAAAAGCTATGGCAGTGGGTCAAAACCCTGTACCCCTGGTTCCCCTGTCATTAACCATTGTTTTCCCTTTAGTTTGTTGCTTATTATCCACCATGAAATTGGTTGGTTAGTTTTGACCCATAGCCACTTCCATCTGGAAACTATACTTGGACAAAAGCTATGGCAGTGGGTCAAAACCCTGTACCCCTGGTTCCCCTGTCATTAACCATTGTTTTCCCTTTAGTTTGTTGCTTATTATCCACCATGAAATTGGTTGGTTAGTTTTGACCCATAGCCACTTCCATCTGGAAACTATACTTGGACAAAAGCTATGGCAGTGGGTCAAAACCCTGTACCCCTGGTTCCCCTGTCATTAACCATTGTTTTCCCTTTAGTTTGTTGCTTATTATCCACCATGAAATTGGTTGGTTAGTTTTGACCCATAGCCACTTCCATCTGGAAACTATACTTGGACAAAAGCTATGGCAGTGGGTCAAAACCCTGTACCCCTGGTTCCCCTGTCATTAACCATTGTTTTCCCTTTAGTTTGTTGCTTATTATCCACCATGAAATTGGTTGGTTAGTTTTGACCCATAGCCACTTCCATCTGGAAACTATACTTGGACAAAAGCTATGGCAGTGGGTCAAAACCCTGTACCCCTGGTTCCCCTGTCATTAACCATTGTTTTCCCTTTAGTTTGTTGCTTATTATCCACCATGAAATTGGTTGGTTAGTTTTGACCCATAGCCACTTCCATCTGGAAACTATACTTGGACAAAAGCTATGGCAGTGGGTCAAAACCCTGTACCCCTGGTTCCCCTGTCATTAACCATTGTTTTCCCTTTAGTTTGTTGCTTATTATCCACCATGAAATTGGTTGGTTAGTTTTGACCCATAGCCACTTCCATCTGGAAACTATACTTGGACAAAAGCTATGGCAGTGGGTCAAAACCCTGTACCCCTGGTTCCCCTGTCATTAACCATTGTTTTCCCTTTAGTTTGTTGCTTATTATCCACCATGAAATTGGTTGGTTAGTTTTGACCCATAGCCACTTCCATCTGGAAACTATACTTGGACAAAAGCTATGGCAGTGGATCATTATTGGTTGGTTATTATCCCCTATTATTAATGGTTTATATTGACCCATAGCCATCTGGACAAAAGCTCTTAACCCACCAAGCCCTGTGACTTGGTTCCCTTGGTCCCACTGAGCTCTGCACCACGCTGTGATCTTTCAGCGCTTGGGCCCTCAAGAGTTCCTCACCGCGGATGGTTGGGGCCGAGCCTGGAGGTAGTGAACGAATGGCTGGTGAAACAAATAGTTAAGGGTTGGACCAGGGTTAGATATGGTTAGATCATAGAGTCATAGAGCTGATTGAAAGATGTTAAGGGTTGGATCATTGTGGGGATCATGTTGGATCATAGAGTCAAGTAAGGGATGTTGAGGGTTGGATCATTGGATCATGGTGATGAACTGAACTTATATGAACTCATGATTCAGTCATGGCGATCTTGTGATTCACTGATGCATCAAGGCTCAAATCATGGATGACATCCCGTGGTAACATGCAATGGATCTCGTTGTAACCACAACTGGGCTCGACTATGCATGGGCTTTGTGCCTGTGGCACAGTCGGGTTATCCCCAACCAATGGGCGATACCCACTGACATGACAACTTAGCAACTTAGCTTAGTGTAGGGATATGTTGGAGAGGTGTCCTTGTTGTGGCTTCGCCATAGAAAAAGATGCCAAGAACAGTGCTGGTTACTGTAATGAGGAAGGCACGGTGACCCCTCAAGCGCATCCTGTACCAGTCTTCTGTACCAACCATCATGATTCAGTAACGTTAGATCCGTCACCCCCGCATATTTGATGGTAAATCACAAGCAATTTCGGGTTGAACAGCTGTTAAACTTCTGACACAACTTCACCGCTGCGATGCTGCGCAGTTGCCCTTTGGTACCGCTGACTTCCCACATCCAAATTTCGCAAGCTGGAGCCAGTGCCGACTGAACTTCAGCTGGTAACAACAGCTTTCTCAAAGGGTGCTTTGGATCCAGCTATCTCCGCAAGAATTGAAACTCACCACTGCGAATCGTTACTTTGTCGAATGGTAATCATCAATCTTTCTAGGCAACTTAGTTCTGATTCACCATGGCTATTCTTCATCACGAAACGATGGCCCAATCCTGGTGCTCCACAATGGCTAACCATCTAGTCAGGAGCACCCCATAGTTGCTTGGTGAACGAACAAAATACGAACCAACCGACCCAGCTCATCCAGCCTTTCGTAATGTTTGTTCCATTATTTTTCCATTATTTTTCCATCATTTTTCCATCATTTTTCCATGATGTTGCCACCTAATCTCTACAAAAACCCTTATTTTCATCCCGCTTTTCCATCATTTTGATCCCCAAAGCACTGATCTTCACCCTGACCGAACAACTGGTTGCTGCCTGACCTGCACTTGCCCGGCACAGGGGAGCCACTCGTTGCCTGCAAGCGGGGGTCGATGATTGGCCCATTAAGAATCAAGTAATATAACTCGTTGCGAAGTGTTCATTAGTTCACTTGAACAAAGATTGGTTTATTCATGATGAATGATCATTGGTTTGTTTGGTCCTTGGTTGATGATAGCAGTGATTGATGATGACATATAAGTGTTGACAATGGTTGACGCAAAACCAATGATCAAAAGCCTGCTTCCAATACATGGAGTTTCTTAACCGATGGATTAGTTATAGTAACCACGTATTAACAGTATTGCGTAAGCATGGCTGATTCCAATCTTAAGTTTCCTTTGCGACTCGTGGAAATCAACCAACCGTCGCCGTAGCGATTAATCGTATTGCAATCACTAATCAAGATGATGACTCGGACGATATAACTAATATATATATATATATCACCTTGATATGACTTAGTCTGGGACGTTCTGGTTATAAATCAGAAGTGGTCGGTGGTTTCAACCCCTATGATGAATGTTAAACAACCAACCATTTGTTAACAATTACTGAGGAGAATAAAAAATGTTAAAAACCACCAACCAGCATAACTACTACCATAGGTGCGTTGCTTTCCAAACTGCGAGCTATTTGTTCAACATGGTTGCCTGCAACGTGATCGCTCGCTTGCCGGTCCACCGTTGTCGGTTTGAGCACTCTGATGTTCCGTTTCCATGTGCCGGAATGCTCAATAGGAATTGCCCAAGACAAAAGGAATTAATAGGAAAAATGATGTACTCCCACACCTGGTTGGTTGGATACACCCACAGATCCTGGTACTATTTACCTTTTTTACAATCTCAACCGAAATTTCAACAACCGTCAGTTCAGTCCTCTCGCAAACCCTGGTAGGCTACCACATCCAAGAAATGACCAGAATAAGCACCCATCTTGAGATGTTGGTTACCCAGCTCGCCATCACAAAAGGTACAGCATGGTACAGCAGTTCAAACACCGTGATTGCCCAGTCTCCACTGGCCTGTTGGATGACTCAATCTACCTGTGGTATCTGGGATTGATCCACCAATGATATCACCAATAAAAGGCCTATTTCTTCCATGGTTTTTGCCACTTTGATCTCCAACCAAAACCACAGATTCCCCACATGAATAGCACATACCAATTCGAAAAATGTGTCGTTAAAAGGCACGACGCACCTGTTGATGAATGAACAAACCACCGGTCACAAGCCTAGCGCCGAGCCGCAAGCCAAGGCAAACCAACCAACCAACCAACCAACCAAAGGTTTGGCGATGGTTTGTGGATGATGGTTAAAGCCAACCAATCACGATTTTTTGCTGCTTGTTATGTCTTTCTTGTTGTCTCGTTCTTTAATGTTGGCATCACTGACAAACCAAGGGCCTCCCAACAAGACCACATCGTAGGCTGGCATGTCGTAGGCCTGTCTTGGCGGCGTGAAAAACGCCGAGCCCAGGTAGTGAACCATCAGTAGGAATGGGTTGTGCTGGTTGACAAAGCAACTCGGGGTTACAAACGACAATTTAGGGGTTTCTCAAAATAGGAGTCCCCAAATTGGATGATTTATTGCTAGAAATCATTTGACGTTGGATGTGCGGGGTTGTTCCCCTATCTTGCGAAACATGACCAGTATCCATACATTCCAACCAAGATTTACAGTGACAGGAAATCCTAGGGCCCGGAACCCATATCGCACTTGAAATATAATAAGGCTTAAGATTGGTTGTTGGCAGGGTACTAATCGGGTCAGTGTGTTGTTGAAAAGGCTTACTCATGGTTTGATAGGTGGTGAGCGGCCTACATCCCAGTATGTAGTTGTTCATGAAGTTCGACCTACACTCAATAAGCTGATGAGTATTCAAAATGGGTCATCAATGACCCATTTGTCGATCATCATTGTTAATCATTGCTGATAATGGCAAATCAAAACCAGCAACTGGTAACCACTATACCAACCATTTCTAACCATTCTTCACCCTCAAAAAGTGGCCACGCAGAACCACCCTATCCATCCATCGCGACCCACCGGTCGTTGCCACGACGTCGGTAGAGGAGACGCCTCCCGCAAGGTCTCCAAGATCTCCGAAAGCACCGTCTCTTCGCCCGGCAGCAGCGGCAAGTGCCTGGAGGCTGCCGAAGGAAGGGGAGCGATGTCTAGCGATGTGGCGAGCTGGGTCAAGCAGTGAACCAACCAAGAATAAGATATGATCACCAGGAATTTCATAGGGAAAACAATGGTTGATGATGGGGAACCAGGGGAACTAGCCGGGTGACCCACTGTCATGTTGATTTGATGGCCTTGAATGATGGTTGACTTGTGGCTAGAAATGGTGGCAGGTGGTTTCAGAGCTGACATATGCTGTTAAGAAAAATGTCTTGGAGGAAATGGATTGTTTCTTACAAAGGACACGGGCAAAAAAAAGTTTTGATATCAAAATAAGAAAATATCTGGAATATCACTTCTTACAAAATACACGAAAATACCCATCTGGAAGCATGCGGCAATTGCGTTGCTGTATTACTCGTGCTTCCCTGCGCGCAGACGGGTTTCTACTGTACAGCGTCAGATATAATTGAATTCATATTTCGAATTCTATGTAAGTATGTGAGTGTTGATAATTGAACTAATCAATTTTGCTTTGCAACGTATTGATTAAACTCATCCCTTATGAATTTGATTAGTGTTTTTTAAGGTCTAATCAAACGTATGTTTTGAGTTTGATGACAATTGGTTGCAATCGATTATTCTTGATTAAACTATGTATTATCAATGGTATTCAATTATTATTGACTAAAAAACAAACGAAAGTAAGAAAAAATGTCGAAGCAATGTGTTTGAAGTTGTTTATAAATATGCTTGTTGTGGATCACAATCATTGATTGTTTGATTTATCTTCCAGGCTATTCAAGGTTTTGGTAGATCTTTAGGCAAGGGTCCGCCCTCTTACGGAATAACTCAAGAAATGAAAGAGCGAGCACCTGAAAGGAACCATATCACTATATAGATAATCGAGTCGAACATTAATCAATTTAAGTACAGAATTGAGTCTCACTATGAATTTACTAAACAATTACCGTCATGTGCTTAGAACACCCCTGGGGGCCGCTCCTGGCACCGCTGGGACAGAACCGACTACCCCTGGCTCCGAATCGCACCCTGAAGCTCCCGTGGCCTCACGCCCTGCCGCTGACCCAAGGCGTGACGGACCAGTTGGGCACCTGAAAACGCGATAGCAGGGCGCCAGTCCATGCTGCACCGTGGCGAACGAATGGCGCGTCCATGGTAAAATGAGTGGTTTAATCGATGATTAAAGGATGGTCAAAGGATGCTGAAATGATGGTGAATAGATGGTTAATAGATGGTTGATAGTGCTCGAATGATGGTTGAATGATGAGCAAATGGTGCTTGGAAAGTGGTCATGGTGATTAAGCATGGCTAAATTCAAATGGTCAGATATGAATGGTAGTGCCAACCAAATACGTATATTGAGAGTGAATATTGACAGTTTATTGATGATTTAATAGATGCTTAAATCATGGCTCATAGTGGTTGGTAGATGCTTACATGATGGTCTAATTGATGCTTGAATTACCGATAATTGTGGTAACCATCAATGAATTATGATTCATGATTATATAGTAGTCAATAGTCGGCAACAATACTTCGGAACATGATGGCACGGTTGATGAAATGATTGACCGCAGCCAGAGCATCTACCATGGTTGATTAAATGGTCAAATGCTTAGTGGACTCGGTGCAGTTGCAAACGGAGCATCGCTGGCCAAGCTTTTATCCTTGGCGGGACCAACCATTTTGAGCTTACTAAGCTTACGAGACGTATGGGTGGAGCAAGCACTTAGGCCTATTTCAATGGCCAGCGTGGCGAAACCATCAGCAATCATAAGCCCTCATGCACCATCCAAGGGATTAAATTGGTCGGAACTCGTCCCCCAAAACGCCAGTGAAATGCGGATGTCACCATTGGCAAAGTCGCAAGCACCGGAATCGAGGCTGCAAGATTGTCATATTCTAAACAAATGGCTGGCAAATTCCAGCTGTGTTTGGTTAGAACAGCGTGCCAGCAGATGCATACTGCGCAGATCATGGTTGACACATCTGAGACTCGATCGACACTGCATCACATTGATCATAGCATCAACCAGAACTCTCCCTTGTCGATTCACCACCAACCCACAAGCGTTGCCTACATCTGACAGATGTGGGTCATCCTCAACACTCACCACCTGGCTGCATGGGACCCCCCTGGTGATTCCTTTGCTGCGTGGAAAACTGCAAAATGCTTCACTAGGCTGAAAAAATGGGTGATCTAACTGCAAACGAGTTCCAGGGGACGGCAAACGCATCACGTAGTTTAAACATGATGAGATTGAATCATTTGCATCTACAGTACATAAGTGCTTTCCTGCAAAAGCTGTTGCGAAATCATTGGTAACACAGAGGTCGTATGCTTTGTTCCCATCATCGCAAAGAGCTGCTGGCTGTCGGCAGTTTTCTCCTTCACTGTCATCGTCGTCCGTGATTCATGGTTGTTTCTTGGTTTATAATCCTACTCAACTGGAGGTCCATCTTGGGTGATACACAGTGACACCACCTGTTCATGGCAAACCACCTATGGAGCTGGAAAAACTGATGATAGTTATATAACTTTGGGCGGGATCTACCCTTCTACTGTCCTCCTCTTGGCTGATTTTGCTGCTTTCCCCTATGAACCCTCAGTGGTTGTAGGCAGCATCAACTCTCCCTGATCAAGTGCTCTGGTATCTTCGGAACCATCTCAAAGGGCAATCAATAATGTTCAACCATTCGGTGACCCTTGATTGATCATTGATTGACCAAGAATTGATAGGTATGGATCATTAACCCTAGGTCAATTAATTGTTGATCAATCAGTTCATGAACAGTGCTCCTAATGATACCATGGATGAATTTATCAATCGATTCATGAAATCGATTCAGCCATTGATTAATTCATGAACCATTTAATGTTTGTCTTTTGCAGGATCCGAGAATCGTCCCAAGAGTGACCGACGCTCTCCAGGAGTACCGCGTTCACCACATGATCTCAGTAATTCAATTCATCAACGTATGGCTCCAACTACAAACATCATTCAGTCATCATCCAACCAGCATTTGATAACCACCCCGTAATGAAAAATATGTTTGTGAACCAACCAATGGTGAATAACTACGAGGGAAAACGAAAAATGTTTGAAACCGCCAACCAGATGATTATATAAACAGCTGGTTTAATCACAAACGATTCATCATTCCTGACCATTATTCAAGCATTCTCCAACCATCTAAGTATCATTTAACTCCAACAATCACTAACCATCAATTAACCACTATTCACCATCTCATAACCATCTATTGAACCAGTAAGAATCGTTTGTAATCATGGTTAATCATCTATTTAACCGGTAATAATGAACCACTATGACCCATCATTAACCGTCATTTGACCAACATTTCACCACCCCACCCCACCGCTCCTCATGATCGCCCTGCCAGCGGAGCAACTGCGGAAGCAACCTGCGAAACGCGCGCGGATTTTTCGCCACTAGCGCCACTGGGCTGCTTGAAATCCTGAAAATGATCATTAGCTTATTAATGGTTTATAATGGTGAATTGATCATGGTTTACTAAGGGTTGATTGAGGGGTTAATTGATCAATGGTTCATTGATCAATGTGGATGTTTCTCAGAATAATTAATGGTTCATAGTGGCGAATTGATGGTTATTAATGGTTTATAATGATCATTAGCTGGTTGGTGGTTGAACCACCCCTGTGAAAAAATATGTTTGTAAACCAACTATTTGTTAATGGTTATAATTTGTTGGTTCACCGTGATTGATGATGGCCAATTAATAATGATTGATGATGGCGAATTGACGGTTGGTGGTGAATGACTTCTGACTTCACGACATCAACTTCGTGGCTTGTCATAACCATAGGTGGTGCTGGTTCATCATCGCTAGCAGTGATGCAAGTACCCAACCGGATAGTCGATTATTGGATCACCATTGATGGCTCACCAAGCTCCAGTTTCCAGCCGACTATGTTTGCAGCCAACCACATACGAATGATGTTAACCATCGCAACCAATTGAACCACAATTTATCTTACAAATAGTTAGTAAGAGCAAATAACGGAATATAAGAACCACTTAGCAATAAACACACATATAACAATAGTAGGCAAGAATCTTTGGGGAAGATGAATAGCTACGCTAGCGACTGGGGACAAATCATGAAAGTTGGAGAAGATGACGAGGTCTTGGGAGACACGAACCATGACTGGTTCGGTAACGGAAGACACAACAGGGGCCGGTGGTTCATCTCATTTCAACTGTCCCTGGTCATTTCTGAACCATCAGTCGCTTGGAACCAGCGGTTGCTGGGGTACAGTCCTAGAATGAGTCGTTGCCAGGGTTTTTGACTCAACGCCAGGAATTCATCCCCAGCAAAAATGATGTGGCTCAATTTGACTTGCATGACTTGTCCCTGCCTGTCTCCATCTCTGGAAAGTATTATATATACGCATCTTCCATATATTTCTTGACATTTCTTGACTAATGCATTCATAAGCATTCTAAGGATCTTTGAGAATCAATGCAAGTCATCTATGAACATTCTTAGTGAAATATCTAGTCCCAATGAACCAAGCTTACATCTGTATCAACCCACTGGGCGGCATCGCCAAGAAGCATCATCTGCTTCGCAAGTGAACCAACCTCAACCAACATCAACCAAAATCCACCAAGCAACCAACCAAGCAACCAACAAGCCAACCAACCAATCACCTCAGCCCCCAGCCCTCAGCTCCCCTACCATCCCAACCCCCTTCCCACCTCACTTCTGCCCATCCCCAGCCGGAGCCCAGAACCAGCACTCGCAACCTGGCAGCCAAGGACTCCAGGCAGGGGGGTCTCTGGAGAGCATCCCTGGTTAATGCTTGAGATAGTCATGGCTAGTTTCTTATAGGCTGCAGTGGCTGGTGCTTGATAGTCATGGCTAGTAACAGCTGGTTGATGGTTGAGCACTCTGCTCAACTAGCAGGTTCATGCTTGATGCGGATGGTGATGTACGAAGCAACAAGTAGGGGAGAAGTGGCATGCTGGCTACCCATCGGCGAATGAGCTGGATGGAACTGGAACCATCAACAGTATGTGGATAAGGGTCAAGACCAACCCATGTGGGTGTGGGTCAAAACCCTGTACCCCTGGTTCCCCCATTATTAACCATTGTTCTCCTTGCTATTGTTGGTGGAGATCCCCCACTAGTTGGTTGATTGAAGCCTTGACCCACAGCCATATCTACCATTTGGTCAGCAACTCCCGATAGCTCCGAAACGCCTCGCTTCCCCTTCATACCGGGATACAGCGGGATACCACGGAGGCTCCTGGCCTCGCTCCCTCCCGACCAGCCAGGATACCAACTATACCAACTAGACTTGCGAGTAGTGAAACCATCCCGACAGCTCCACAAGCGTACTGGTCATTTCTGGGAACAGCCTACAGTGCTGACCCACAGCCATAGATTGTCCCAATCAAAAATGACCAAGTGTGACCCCTATTTGTTCTATACATTGCTGGTGATTTACCCTGAAAAATAAGAGGATTATGAAGATGGATCTACCACTACTTGCTTTCCGCCATCTCGTTTAAGAATGGGGCTATACAATCAAGAGCAGCCGTGGCGAGGTTGTCTGAGGTCACGATGAAACATCCAGAATTGAATTGTCCAAAGAGTGCGAAACATATCACCACCATTGCACAAAACCACCATGGACAAGAGTGTGCAAAGTGTATTCAAAGTTATAATCACCAGAAAATTGCTGTGGTGATTAATCGTGTTGCCAAAAGTCGTGATGTTGTTTATGGGATCAATAGCGAAGATCTAGCCGCTATGATTCACACGAAGATCCCTTTCTAAAAATGTTGGGTTGGTGAGCCCATGGTGTATCCCGTGCCAAGTGGCCACGAAAGCGACTTGCGAACTGCGCCCTTTGACATCGATCAATGGCACACAGCCAGTTGCCAGCGCCATGCCATTCGGCATCTACTGCAACACGAATTCACTGCCAAATTTGGTGGGAGATTGACAAGTGAACTGGACGCTTGGGATCTTGATCATGGATGATAATGGGAGATTCATTTAAGGGTGGTTCTCAAAATAGGGAAAACCCCAACAGAATGATTGATATTGGATGACAAGTGCGAGGTCCCCTAGATTAAGAAACCACCATTTCTTCAGAAACCTCCAATCTTTCGTGGCAAATCACCAGGGAAACTCGCGGCGGTTTAGTAAGGGCTGGATCTCCAATGAATTCTTTAAACTTTCTTCTGCCAACCCAGTGAGTGCAAGATTCAACGAAATTGTTGTCCGTTGTTCACGCTGCACCCACCGGCAGGAGGAAAAAAAACGATAACGGAAAATCGTCGGCCTCAGCTGCTGGGCTGCCCCTCAAGGGGGCCCGCGTTTGGCGACGTTGCAGCTCAGTGCCAGTTTGGCAGCGCTGATGGTATGGGTGAGCTGTGGCTTACGCCTGTATCGAGTGGTGCCCCGTTGTTGTAAGTTGGTACAGAGCCTACCGAAGTAACTGGTTGTTCGTTTAGGGTATAAGTTGACTAACTGGGGGGGTACCACTCTAGATAGCTCAAGTGCATGATAAAACGAGCCCCCGCCATGGGGGAAAAAAAGCAAAAAGCTCACTGCGGGGTTGACCACCGGCCTCTTGATTGATGTTGATCAACCTGCCGGGACCACCCGCCCTTACCAGCCATAGGATGGCCGGTGGCGCATCAGGGTTTGACATGGTCTGAGTGTCTCTGGAGGTTTTGCTGATTGGTGGCGATTTTTGATATGATTTTCACCTAACAGCTGTGGGTGATACTCGGCTCTTTCCCCTAATGCTTTCGTCAGGACAACAATTTCAACCACGAATTCACCATTAAGCCATGGGTGAGTCATTAAGTAATCACCGATGAACTTATAAGCCGTTTAGAATAATCTTATCTTGAGTAAGTTGCTGACTAACGATGAGCTAAGCATCAATCAACCAATCAGTAAAACTTCTGCAACCATGAACTAACCCTTCATGTGCCATCAACAAACCATCGTAGTTGGTCATTAAAGTAACCCTTGTCCATCGATTTTCCCAAGTACTAACCACGAATTAACAATACTTAACCAAAAATTCACCAGCAATCAACAGTAAATTGACCAGCATATAACCATCATTACAGTCATCATTCAACCAACATACAACCTCTGCTTGACCTTCATTAAACCCTGATCTAACCCACATTTAACCAGCATTCAACCTTTTCTATTGGCTGGTTGACCGCTATCAATTAATCATCATCAAGCACTATTGAACCATTATCATAAACATCATTATACACATTCTACCCGTTAGAAACTATTCATCATCATAAACCATTGTTGAACCATTCTTAACACCATTAAACACCATTTATTCAACCATCATGACTAAACATTACCGTCATTTTACCCATTACAAACACCATTTAACCATGTCTAAACAAGCCATGCAACGTTTCATCACCATCGATGCCCGCCCCCAGCCTGCGCGTCACAAGGACATGCGGGTGGCCACCGGTGGCCGTTCCAGTGCCGGCGCGCCGGGGCATGTCATGCCTTGGGAGATCCTGCCCAACTCCTCTCGAACCTGGGCCCCAACGTTGATGGTGGTGGATGGTACGGTTCAACGGGTTGATGGTTCAATAATTATGGTAGATGGTGGATGGTGGAAACAATGGAACCAGTGGTTTAGTAACAACACCACCATCAGTGGAACCATGGCTACTAATTGTGGACGAAGCAGTGGTTTAGTAACAACACCAGGTGGTGGATGGTTGAAACACTGGTAGATGGTGGATGGTTGATTGATGGTTGGATGGTTCAACTGGTTGATTGATGGTTGAGTAGTGGGTCCTGATTGATGCTTCAACTGGTTGATCGATCCCAGTTCATGGTGAGTTCATGGTTGATTCAATGATGTTTTTTTGCGGTTGATTGATGGTGAACTTGATGGTCAACTGATGATTGATGGTTGAGCAATGGCTATATAGATGGTTTGAAATCCATGGTTCATAACCCATGGAAAATGCATTGTTATGTTCTACTACTATGATGGTATGTATGGTCATTATGGTATACGCTGGTGGAGGGATTGTCTTTCGGTGGATAAACGATGCATAATAAGGTGGTTGAGTTATGGTGGTGGTTGAGTAATGGTTGTACGGGGGGTAATTTGAGATAGTAGTGAATATCATTTGTTTCAACCATGAATCATCGTCATCAATCATCGGGTGGTTGTAGAACGATCAAACACTCTTGGTTCTATGGTGGTCAAGTGATGCTTCAAACATTTTCTAACATATTTCCATGATATCTGATCAGTGGGAACAACCAACAGCCCAGTGAGAGGTGCCTCTCACCATGGGTGAACCTTGGGTGGCGTCCAACAACTTCACCGGTGATAAAGCTTCGAAGTTCAGAACTTGGCCGAAAAACACCAGTGAAGTTGATGGTTAATCGCCCATATAGCTGGCTAACCTATATTGGTTTAAGATTGGTTGATGCTGATATATGCTGATGGCTGATTGATGGCCAGCGATGCTTCATGTTCTTGCCAGTGGCTGTCTCACTGCTGGTGGCTGGTTTTAACAACTTGTGAGTTGGGGAACTATCGGCAGGATGAACGCTACTGAGATACCCGATTTTTTTCGCACGTAATTTGCTCAGTGACATGTGTTTCAATGGCCAGATATGGCCAGTATTCGGGTGTTCAGCCAAGGAAGAACTTGTGAAAAAAAGCAGGATCATAGACAGATATGCATATCCATGTATCTACATGGTGCATATCTACACATATTTGTGTGTCTGACACATGTACATCGAAACCATTCTATATACACCTATCATTCTTACTTTGTTCATGATATGTCCTATCACTCTCCTGTTCGAAACCATTATAAACCATATGGCAGTGGGTCAAAACCCTGTACCCCTGGTTCCCATCATTAACCAGGCTGTTTTCCCTATAGTTTGTTGCTTAATATTGATGGGTAACTGCTTGACCCAGCTCGCCATATTCGTCTACAACCACCGAACCGCTCAAAACGCTCAGCCCCCCTGGCCTTGGCCACTTGAGTTCGCAGGGCAAAGAGGTCCACAGCTTTGGCAGGTCCTCGCAGTTCCACGCAGCCGTTCAAGAACTCCTGTCACGCACCGGCGCGGTGTCACCAAGGTTCCTTGGTGCTGAGTGGCACCCATAATCGATAGGTTGCCAAACTGCTTGATAAACTGGTTAGGCTGGTTAGGCAGGTTGATAACCAAGTACATAGCTTAATGGTTGATTGCTGTTGGTTGAAGGTTAACGCGCTAGGTACCCTGGTGGTAGAAATGGTGCCTTTGAAAAGCTGGGTATTCATGGTGAATAGTGGGATCCAGCGGTCAATGATGTAGTAGGTGCTCTCCTCGTGTCCAATGATTCTGATTCAAAAGTGGTTGACAGGCTGGACAATAATCTGATTCGTAAGGAGGATAAGAACCCACTTGCAAGCAACAACAACCCAATCTAAGCTCTAGGTTGGCAAGTTGCATTCTGATCTGGTCAATGATAACCAAGGGTAAGCAAAAACAAGCCATTCTAAGCGGTAGTGGTGTGTGGCTCAAAGTCCTTCCCACAATACAGTGAACCCTGGTCAAAGCTGGTGGTACGAGCAGGCCTTACACCTGGACCCAGCTTTCGAAACTAGGCTCCAAACTTAGGGTCTCCATGGTGAATAGCGCTGGGTTCATTCTGGCGGTCGATAAACCAACCACGACCATATCAGTAGCATATACCAATGACGATGGTGACATGTAACCCCCCTGCCTTCATCTTCATCATCATCATCATCATCATCAGCATCATCATCATCATCATCATCATCATCATCATCATCATCATCATCATCATCCGAGCATCTCGATTTTACTCAAGAGACCCTTGACCACCCCACATTTGGCCAAGCCGGCAACAGGAAGAGCCTCCCCCCCATTGCGTAGGGCCCCGCGGTCGCCCAGCCTCCATGTTGATTTTGAAGTCTTCGTTGTGGTCGATGCTTTGGAACAGAGTCCAGGCATCCGTTGCTTTCAACTCCTGGGCAAAGACAAGCGTCCAGATACAGTGATCAAATGGGACGATGGACACATATGGGTAGATGAGACATATAACACATAGACATATATAATTGTACAACCGTATAATATATATCATGTATGGGTGTGGGTCAAGAGCTTAACCATGCTTCACCACCAATGAATGTGTTGACATCCCTACACCGATTACTGTAGTTTGATTAACTGAGGGGAAAATCATCAGAATACCAGGGTTTTGATTCACAGCCATAAAATCACATAGAAATATATATCATGACATGTGCCTATGTGTGTGGTTGGTTTCCTCTTTTGTCTATTGGAGGTTCTGCGTTTATGTGTGCATCATCAGTGTGTACATGCTTGTTTCTACAGCACCATTAGCCAAACAAATCGGTGAAAAGGTAGACAATGTGCTTCGATACATCATTTACATAAATATACATTCTACCATGTGTATACAATTGTGTGATCTCATGTATTATATATACTATACCATGTGGGTATACACATGCACTGTAGGAATCGATGCAAGCACAAAAAGCTACAAAGGACAGTCTCCGAATATTTGCAAGCAGGTCATTGAAAAGCTTTTCTGTTGATGGTCGGTTCTCAATTGGTGGTTTCTCAAAATAGAGGATCCAATATCAACCAGGCCAGGGTTTTTCTGCGCATGAAAGAACCATAAGCAACCTTAAGAAAGACCATAAGAACCCACCAATTCCTTCCAATGTTAGAAACCTTCCAACAGGGTACCCCAAGGGCGGTGGAATGTTTGGCAACTGCCAGGACCACCGGCAACAGGCACTGATCCGAGCATGCTCGGACCTTGAAGTTGCTCACCGAAGTTAATCTCAGGCACTTTTATCATCCAATCACCTGTAGTAAGTACAAACATGTGTAAACTGTAAACCAACTATTTGATAAACCAATCATTTTTTGGAGTCCCATAGCTTGAGAAACCGCCAGATTTTTGGGTTCCTGTCAATCCCAGGCACAAGTGTTTCGAAGAGAGCCCGCACTTCGTCGTCACCAAAGTGCTTCTCGATGTCCTTGGCGCAGTCTTGCATCGGGTGATGCGAGCTGAGAGCTCACCCTGGCTGATCTTTCGGTTGGTTACTAAGCTTAGAGTTTAGCTGGTTGTAGTTGTTGATGCTGTAGTTGTATGTATATAGTATGTTCGGAAACTTCTTCATGGCAAATCAAGGTTACGAGCTTCATGTGCTTAGATCGCCCGCAGGTACAGCTGAAAAAAATCAAGTTTCAACATGCTTCGGCTAGCCCTAAATGTATGCTGGTTGGATTATGTTTTAGACATTTTCAAGCCACTTTACTGTATCCCATTATTGTGCATTCTACCCCTGTCGTGCTTGATTTCTAATTCATAGTTGCTGGTGGCACCCAACATGAACGAAGCTAGCAGTTACTAATCAACTAAAGCAAGCTAGCAGATACTAATCATCATACTTACATGACCGAAGCTAGTTTGTGTCAACATAACCCTGTGGTAAACATCGCTGGATGCCATGGGATGAGCCGCCGAGCAGCTGAGAGGGTCAAGGTGCCTGTCTGGGTATCGTCCAGTTTGTTGAAGAGTTTCTCCAGCATGTGCCGCAGCTTCTCCTTGGGAGGGATGGGCGCGGCGAAGCTGTGGAACTTGTTTGGGGTTCTTGGTTGGGTGGTGTTTCATGATGTTTGCCCATGAATGTTGTTTAAAAAATCATGGTTTCTGGACGGCAGGGTTGATGACTGGTTCATCTACACAAGTGGTGATGTGAGGTGATCAATCGAGGATCTCCAGCAGCCAGGGTCTGAATTTCCTTTTCTTGACTTCGTCCACCAACAAAATTGGGAAACCTGCCACTTTGGCAGGCCACAAGGATGCAGCCACACAACCAGTGTGGTTCAGATTGGCTGTGATCGAGCATGTTATGGCACGTTAGGTTCGGAAAAATATTGATCGGTTTTAGTTCATAATATTTGGATAGATTTGGAAATATAGTTATCAGGATAAAAACAACAAACCTCTGATTCATTCAATGCGTTTTCGTAAAGGCACAAAAGATTTTGGCATTGAAATTTGGAAGGGTGAGTTTGGACAGAGTTGGATCCACAAAACGTTTTATTTTCCAACAATTTTCTCAAGCCATGGCCATCACAGCCACAGTATACAACAAAATTTTAATGTCCCAAAATGGGTTCAACCTTGCACTCTTCAACGTGTATCAATCAATCACATGGCACCGTGCCCCTTAAAAACAATAACATCCAACAAACCCAGCACTCCACCTCGTGCCCATATGGTCCAGGTGCTGTATCCAAGAGCAGATTTTGCACTGCCATTTCTTGATCCCGTTCAGCACCTTTGATGGCCGATTGACCTTGGTGCCAAGGTAAGAAAATGCATTTTTTCGCAATATAAAAACACAGGGACAAATATGCCGCCAAAACAACCGTCCTACACACAAACAAAATTTCGGACAAACACCTTGGAATCCAAACAACGTAGACATGTCCGTGAATAGGGGGGCATCGTCCATGTAGGCTTGTACCATCATGTTCAACAAGTTTGACAACAACGTGCCAGATCATGCGATAACACCGAGCGCCGAGCGTTCCGTCATAAGAGGTTCGACAAAACACTGGTCTCTCTTTCAATGTAGGAATGCAAACGTTCAGAAGCTGCCGCGCAGAAAGTCTCCATTCCACCCACCCACCCGGATGCACGGACCCACGGGCCGTTTATCGCAGCCAAGGATCAAAAAACACCTGCCAAGTTCACAAGGAAACTGCGCATCAACAAAACAACAAAATCAATGAAACTGCAAAGCCTGGTTGACAATCACAACACGCTGGATTGCAAAAATCTTATCCCACCTGTCATAACGTTGAGGACGGCAAACAGGCTGAACCTTTGCGCGCAAGTCGTCAATGAAGCCCGTGCATGAACGGGCTTGATATGAGCGGCTGACCAAATTATCGTTCGGAATCTCACCGCTAATTCATAAACTCGTTTTTTGACGTCGTTCGGGTCAGAAACCAAACTCGTTTTACAGGTTGAAATACATCATGTGTAGGAACCCATCTCGTTCCTACGGACCGCATCTCTCAAATCAGACTACTTGGGGTGAAATGTATGGAAAAACAAAATATGATCATGGGCACATCATCTCTTCCGCCGTTTACATCATTCATGGTAAACAGTAAGCTTGCTCACCTTCTCCGGCCAGTTCTGATAAACGGCAAGCTTGCTCACCTTCTCCGGCCAGTTCTGACATCATGATTGGTGGGGGGGCCCTTGGTTTAGCAATTATGCTTCCGTGGGGTTTCCGCCAAGCTTCCGCATGAGAACCACGCGTCATTGTCCCATGCTAGTTCTCTATAATCATGGAATTGAAAACTTGTTTCCGCCAGCTTCCGAAAAGAGATCCCGTGCGTTCATTGCCTTCTACAGGAAAGGTTTATGAAGACATCGTCGTTGGCTTCCGCAAGGCTTCCGTGACACAAAAAAGAAATGTGTTTCCGCAATAGTTTCCACGACTACAGTTTTTACTTCGGCAGAACTATCTGAGTTGACAAAAATACTTTAACAATCAAAGGTTGTGAATGCTGCTCATGTGTCTACCGGAGCTGCTGGCAACATGGGCTATAGCTCTGTCTGGCCACCTGGCGTAGTCTTTCCATACTCTTTCTTTACTCGTTGTAGACTCGTTTTGGAAACGTATATGGGGTTTGTATGGGTTTGTCTTGTCCGGCACTGTGAGGCATATGTCATGCGGGACAAAAGAAAAACCTTCTTGCAAACGCACTGTCTTGAGCACATGAAAAGGCAATGATAAGGGCAGTCCCGGCCTAAATGAAACCAATTACCCAACGATCCTCAATCCCAGGGGAAAGCCTCGACAAAGGATTGAAGGTGTGAGCCGTAGGTTCAATAGACAAAACCACAGTGACTGCCGCGCCCTCACGGCGCCAAACCCAAGGCCAAAACACAAGAAAAGCCCTTAGCTTTCATCCAAGATGGCAAGGAAGGACCACTTCGAACTAGGACCTTGCTGGACACGTGATACCGAAGCACGCAAGCGACCAAACGGCCAAACACATGACCACAAGAATTCGCACGAAGACCAGGTTGGACCGGGAGCGGCCCAACCAAAATTCGCCTTGGGGACAGGGTCGGAAAAGGTTTTCTTTGCAAAAGTCACGAAAGCTGGTCAGACTTCACTGCCAGCTCTTCTTGTCATACGTTGCAATTCGACTGCGACCGTTGAAGAACCAACCAGAATTTGCTTGGCCAAAAGAAACTATGACTTGAGAAAACTCCGAACCTTCTTTTGATCTACGAGAAGCAATGACTCAGCCACAGAGTTCTGACCCGAGAAAAGTCATCAACCAAGCTCTACAAAAGAGTTTTACGGGCTCCCACGTGCCAAGAAACGCCACGTAGCTGCAATAAGCGTAGACCCAAATCCAGCCTGAGTGAACCGATGCCATGTAATTTGTTCCGCTGCTGATGGGTGGACACAAAGTAGGGGGGGCTGTTGCTTAGATATAGCCCTGGATTGTTGGTCATTGATGGATGGCTATACCTCCTGTTTTTTCTCGTGTTCCGCTGTTGCTTTCCCCAACTCATCGGCAGGGATTGTACCAGGGTTGGACCCCCTGTATGTGAGTTATTGGTAAGGGATGGTAAGGGCTGATACTTTATGCTGAATTGACATCTGCAAAACTGGCCAATAATGAGATTAGAAATACATTCAAACGCCAAAAAGTTTACAGACACCAGATTAAAACAAGCATCTTCAACCGTCAGGTGGCCGTAAAGACTGCAATTACCAAACCCAAGGCGTCATGAATCCTTGCTGACGCGAGTTGCTCTTGTTGAGTGGCAAATTCACCAAAAATTGGTGCTGCAGCTCAGCTATTACCAGCTGTTGGGAAAAAATTGACAAATAATACACAAAACATATCTATTTATTATAAACCAACCCAAATTCAGCAATCATAACAACCCCAACTCACCAAACAGGCTATTTTCACAACTTCCGCATATCAACCAACCAACCAACCAACCAACCAACCAACCAACCAACCAACCAACCAACCAACTTTCCGCCATACCAACTCCCCGGCGCCCCACCAGGCAGCACCCCCTGGATCGGATGGCTCCGAGCAGCTGATGCTCAGCAAGGGATCCACGGCTTCGGCCCAGGAGAGCCCGCCGCTGATGGACATGAAAAGCGTTAAGGTGGAGGACCTGTCAGCGGCAGCCGGGAAGCTGTGAGGGGATTCGGCTGGGGGGGGGGTGGGGAGCTGGTGGTGAAGGTGGTGGAGCTGGTGGTGAAGCTGGTGGAGGCTGAGGTCAGATGGCCAATTTTTGGATGGCTGTGAAGCTGGTGGATGTTGATGGGTAGGAAGTGATGGTTCATTGATGGGTTAGTTGATGGTTTATTGTTGGAAGAAGGGAAGGTGCCACCACAATGGTTAAGTATGTGGTTGATAATCTGGCTAGTGATGTTTGCTGGCTCATAGTGGCTAATGTTGGCACAAGCACTTGCTTAATGAATGATGATGGTTTTGTTGGTGGAAAACCCACGGCGGCCAAATGGTGGTCAATGCAGATTTATAATGTCATAGCATGGGTTCATGATAATTAGCAATCACAAATGTCACGTATATAATGGTGAAGCTCCAGAATCCTTGTCAGTGCATGCTAAATACAGTATTGTTTACTAGTGGACAGTAGCAGTCGAAAATCTTTACGGTGACTTAGTAGTGTTCAGTTTTGAACTATTGAAAGTTGGTCATATGCAAAGAATGATGGTTTGTCATTCATTAATGGGAATAATGGTTAGTCATATCAAAATGTGCCCTCTGTCAAAGTGACAACAACATACAACAACATCATTCAGAATTGGACAACGAAGAGCCAGACTGGGGCATCTTGTCCTCACAAAATCCAGGAAGAGCGAAATGTCCTGCGGAACATCTATATGGCCATGGGTCAATATTAACCAACCAACTAATGGAGGATTTACCAACAATAATCAGGGAAAACAATGGTTAATACTAGGGGAACCAGGGGTACAGGGTTTTGAACCATAGCCATATGATAGTGAGTGAAGAAGCAAATGATATACAGTCGTTTCTGTCGAACCAGAAAGGAAGGCAAACTAGCCGCCAGTTGTGATTGCTTCTGATAGTAGATTTTTATATACCGGTAAATCACAAAAAAGCAACTGGTTGTACCATGAATTGGTAGTGATTCATCATCAAACATGAGAGCTGGATTTTCCAGCGCTGTGACACAAAACCAAACCATAAAAACCATAGCCGAGCCGAACCATAGCCAACCATAACCAACCCAACCCAACCTGACCCGACCTGAGCACGCCCGACCCAAGCCACCCGTCTCCGACGCCACGACAACTCCCCTGGTGCCCAGGCGCTGCAAGGTGCCGAAGAACTTGTGCAGCGTTGCCATTTCGCTCGCCGCCAGGGACCCAGGAGGCTCCGACAAATGCCCGTTGACCACGTCGGTGAAAAGAATGGCAAACCTCATCACAGTGAAGTAGTGGTGACAGTGTATCAATGCTTGATGTTGAAGGTTCACAATGGATCATAATGCTTGATCAGTGGTTAGTTGATCACTGGTTAGTTGATCGTCGGTTAAAAACTGTTAATGCTTCATGATTTTGGTTCATAATGGTTGATCAGTGGTGAGTTGATGGTTTAAAAGCACCCATGGTCAATAATGACTAATCAATTCCTGTTCCCAGTGATATTGAATAGGAGGCGATGATGGTTCATAGATGCTCCATGGCTGTAGGTGGTTCATCATGGGCGGCGATGGTTCAAATCATGATTGTGTTTAGCTGATGATAATTAGATCAGCCTGTGGTCGTGAACCTTAGCAACCAGCTAGTCAGCACCCATGGCCGACCAGTTGGCATCGCCAGTGAAGGTCTGCCATGGGAGATCCACAGGACAATTGCGAGCCGAAGCAAGTGCTCGAGACTGATCCTTTATTTATGTGTATATACATATATATATATATATATAATTATAATATATATATATATATGTACACAAGTAATACGAATGATGATGATGATGATGATGATGATGATGATGATGATGATGATGATGATCCCTTGCAAGTGCTGTCTGGGGCTGGGTCTTAGGACATCAGAGAACACCAAGAAAACACACACCTACAGTTACATTGCGTTACTAGCACGGAAAGGTCTGAGATGGGTACCTGAGAGAGGTTTAGAAGAGAAAAGACAGGCCCAATGTAGACCCTCCGACCCCAATGCCCTGGGGCTCCCCAATCTATATAGACCCTGAGTAGTTGAGGGTATTCTCCTATTGAAACATATAGGGGGTGACAGGGATACGCCAATCCCAGGCACTCGCTCACCATGCCCATGGAAAACTCGTTTCGGCGCCGAGGCACATGTAGTTGATCAAGAACAGCAACATGGAGGCCCACAGCAAGGCTCTCACCGTCTGAAAGATGGCATGTACCTGCTTTGCTCCATGGTAGTAACAAGAATCCTCCAGGGAGACTAGCGGTTTTTTGGGCACATGAATCATGAATGTTAAAATCCCACAGAGGGGACGTGGGTTCAAGCCACTAATTCGCCTACCAGATTTCACCGGCCATCACGAAGGTTGCTGGCATGCCCAATCTTCCAGCTTGATCCCTACTATTCTAGCAAAGTCATCACATCATCACAATGAACCCATTGGCAGGTCTAGCACGCCATTTTGAACTGCTGACAATTGCTATGCCTCTTACTGCTGTTCGTTCGCAAATTTCAAAATTTAAGCAAGAATAAACCAGTCTATGAACAACCATTTCACCGTTCTATCTCGATTGATTGTTAGTCGTTATATATATCCCCTATTACAATATTCTGTGATAACCAACCTTGTCGGGTGGAAAATCAATGATCCAGCGGGTTTCCTACAGAAAATGGCCATGTTTACCTTCCAGCGGATTGCTTGACAGCAACCAGCTTAACCAGCTTGTTGACCATTAACCAATGATAATCAATCATTAACTTGTTGCTCATGGTTGGTCGTTGTTAGTCCATCAACCACTGCAACTGGTGCTCCTCAGCCTGCCAACCATCAATCAACATCCAACCACCATCCAAGATCAACCATCAACCGTTGCCATCAACCATCGCCACCATCAACCAATATCAACCATCAACCATCACCACCATCTGCTTCTGGTAACCTCCATCCACCATCCACCATCCACCACCACGAGATCCCATGGCTCCCCTCGGGGGGCACCAAGGTCTGCAGGGGCCGCACGAAGCGCACCACCCGCAGCACGCGGAAGATGCGCGTGAGCCGCGTGAGGCGCAGCACCCGCAGGATGCGCAGGTTGCTCCCGGCGCTGGAAGCGATGCCTAGGCGTGTGGGGTGATGGCGGGGTTTCCCCAGGATTTATAGGGAAAAATGGTTGATAATAGGGGGATTATAGTATGATTATAGTGGTTAATATAGGGGAAAATGATGGAAAATGGTTAATCATAGGGGATTATAGTGCTGAATTTATGTGCTTAATAGGGAAAAATCATCAACAATAGATGGTTTAAAAGGGTTCAGTATGGATGAATAGGGATTAGAATGGCTGATAATAGGGATTAAACTGGGATCATCACCAACAATCATCAACAATAATAGTTAACGTAGTTAAACAACTACTGCATGGTGGTTTCTCAAGCCATGGGGAACCCCAGAAAATGGCTGGTTTATAATATCACTGATAATGAATCCTGTTGGATGATTTGGGAGTCCCCCGATGACTTGAAAAACACCATGAAACATCCATATTTTTGTTCGTCCAAGATCAGCACTAAAAACAATCGATAGATGCCCTCGACCTAAATATGTGTACAACATCATTACAATATCTGCACGGGAATACGAGTAGATTCATGTATGTCTACAAATGCAAATCCATAATATGAATACACATCTACATACACATATACAACTACATATACATAATCATACATATACAGTATACATAAATCGATATGATATGATTATGAACAAATGTATGATCAGGCACTTCTTCAAATCTGCGCGATTGAAAATGTTTGAACTCTTACCCCTGTGGCAGCCCAGGCACCAGACTGCGCGTCGTCATTGGTGATGCTTCGGTACACCAACACGGTGATCAACTCGTACCTCGCTGGCAAGCCATGGCTGAATCTGAGTGAGCAGTATCAGCCATGGCGAGCTGCAAATGAAGATTGTGGATCTGGTAAACAGTCACATGTTGCTATGGCTGCTTTGACGCAACCATCTCCAAGCAGTTTGCCAACCTTGCCTCAATCAGATGAAAGCAATTGATGCTATACATACAATTGATGATCCAATTGAACCCTGAGGACAGCGCCAGCGTTGGCGCTGGCTCTAGGTGGGGTCCGGCGGACCATTCCTAAATGCTGTTCCAAGCGAAACAGGACCACTGTGCCTGGTCCACAACCACCAGCAACCACAGGGGTTCACCACATATGGTGGCCTTGAATCACCAACAAACGGTTCAACGAGCTCAACAAGTACATACCTCAAATGGTTTTGAACCGCCATTAAATGTCATCAACCCTTGTTACTAACCACAGCCATGGTCAGTAGGCAGTTGTTGACCGTGGATTGTAACAAGTAGGCGGCAACGCCACAACAACCGCCGAGCAACACGGCGGAAACCACGATCATCGTGTCGAACCAATTCCTGGGCGCTGCTAACGTGGGACACTGTCTGGGTGTCTGCTCTGATTCGTTTCCATGCGTGGCTGGTATATGATATCTATCCGTACGTCTGTATGAAAAATCATGAACATAGTCGTGTATTGCTGATTCATCATGTATAATATTGCATAATTAATCATAACTAATCATGTACCGTATGACTATAATTCACGCGTGCGTATGCGTGCGAAAGGATATAACGCACGGATGCCTCATCGGATGCCTCCTCGGAATGTCAGCTACGGCAGCTCCAGGGGAGCCCCCCCACGCAATGCGCTAGAGCTCTGAATGCGGTAGCTTGGTGAGGCAGCGCGGCGGATACGCTTTTGCGAAGCACACAGAACTGAAGTTCGAGTTTGGAATGAACATTGAGACTTTACATCTCCAAGTTCGATTCAAACCTGGAGATTCCAAAATAATTCTTCGGCGATTCACGCCGGAAGTCACGAAGTTCATCCAAGTTCAACTGCTTCCAGTGCCGAGGCCCAGTTTCAACCAACCCCAGAAATCCTTCAAGGCACATCAGAGAATGGAGATAAAATGGCAAGCCATCCTACCATGGCCATTAGGAATAGGGAAACCATTGGAAACCACAAGCGTTTCAGGGTACACCATGGCGAACTGAACATGACCAATCCAGCACTCCGCGAAATAATGACCCGCACTGAAGATGCTTCATTGGTCTCCATCGATAAATCATCAATGTAACTGTCGATGAACCATCAATTAAGCACTCTAAATCATCAGTCAACCCGTATTGTTTCATAAGTGAAGTAATTATCAATAAACCACTACAATAACCATCAATTAACCACCAGTAAAACCATGGCAACTAACCAAACCATCAATAAAACCATGGAAATTCACCATCAACGAACCCATCACCCATGGAAACCCATCCATCCGCCACCACTTCCACCGATCTCCAGCGGAGGAGCCAGGCCGTGTGCGGTGCACAGAAGTAGTCCTTGGGACCTGCGGCCACCATTCGCAGTAGGAGCTCCACGGTGAAGAGCCCACCTGACTTCACGGCGAGGCCCTGTGGGGCCGTATCATGGTGGATGATTTGAGGGTGATGGAGTTGGTTGAGGGGTTGATGGATGGTTAGTTGGAAGTTGATTGATGATGGATGTTGATGGATGGCTGGTTGGAGGTTGATTGATGCTTGATTTGATGGTCAATGTATGGTTAGTTGATGGTTCCTTCATTCCCAGTTGTTCATTCACCCCTGTCCCTGTGTAGGGATTGTCAACGGAATCTTCTCACCGAAGGCATTTAAGCAAAAGGATTAGGCTGCGGGTTTGTTCACATGGGGGTTTCTCAGGTCATGGGGGACACCAAGCAACACTGCTGTGCTGTAGCTCCCCACGCACTGTTTGCATTGGAGAGGCTGTAGGCCAACTGGATCGCGAAGATGGCCGTTTTATCCTCAGTGGTGCACCAGGCAACAAGGACATGACTCGTTGCCATTGATCATGTCGTCATGTGGTCAGCAGTGAGGATCTGTATTTCAAATGTTCACTTTGACAACCAGTAGCTGAAGAGGTCCTGGTTACTATTCATTGACCGTTGGTTGAAATGTGTTTAAATACCAAGGTTTCAGACACCTGTGACTGAAAGATGAAGGCCATGGCAAGTTGGAAAGCAAGGTGACTTTGGAAGGCAAAGAGAGTCTGTGTTTCTGTGCGCATCTTGGTCGGGTTCTGCAATGCAGCGGCAGACCCATAGTGTGCATGCAAAGCGATATACACTTCAACTTTCTACATGTCGGCAACAACATGTAAGATAGGGTGTTACTTGGTTTTTCTTCTTTCAGTTTGGGGGTTGGTGCAGCGAGAGAAAGCAGTTTTGGTGAAGAAAATCCTCTCCATTCAAAATCCGTAAGGGTGTTCTAGGCCAGGGGTTCCCGTCTCTCTCAAAGCATTTCATGGAGTTCTGCCATAATGAAGGGAGCATCTAATTCTTGGGAGGAGAGATGTGATCTTGAAAGGGACGTGGAGGTTGATAATTCCAAACTCCCCCTCTGAGGCTATGGACTCCTACCGCTTGAGCGTGCTGTGCTTGCACCTCTGAAAACGGGGTGGAAAATTGCTGCTGGGGGCCGTACTGCCATGGTGGTGGACAACGCCACGTGCTTTCCGTTCTGAGGCAAATCACTTTTGATTTGTGATTTTTGGATCTGAGTTACTCAGAGCTTGTGTGATTCTTGCGATTTTTTGATTTCTGCGATGTTCATGTTTTTTTCATTGTTTTGTTTTTTTTCTAGCTGGGGGCGACTCAACAACCAATGATCGAGGAACAAGGATCCAGCAGGAGTTGCATTTTTATGTGTCCTTAGACTCTGCTTAGGATCCTGTTTGTCCGATTCTGCGGGTTAGAACAAAGGAGAAGTTACAAAGCGGACCTGGGAGGATTTGAACCTCCAAAGCTTGGTTCATCCGAAGGGATTTCTTCAGAGACACAACGCCTCATCCAGTGGGCGACAGGTCCAGATACTAATTTTGAAGGAAGCATCTTCAACTGAAAGCAACCAACCTTCTGCTATCGAGAGCCTTGCGTGCGCAGTTGGCCCTATCAATGTTGTGAATACTAGCGCAAGTAATTAGATAGGGTTAGATCGAAAATAGTTTTGGATAGTAGCACTTTGAAGAATAAAACTATCGATGTTGCGAATACTAGTGCAACTAGCCCTCTATGTTACAATATACATTCATGTGCTTACGAATGTAAAATCGTAGACACATCGGCATATTGTAGGTATATCCCCTATTCAAAACGTTACCGGTGCCAGCTTGGAAGTAGACCTCCATGGCCCTAAACTGTTGCCTATACACACCAAAGCCAACCTGACATCAATCAAAATTGATCGACCAACCAGCCAGCCCAACCAACCTGCATCAACCTACACTACCTCACATCAACCCACATCAACCAACATCAACCTTCACCAACCAACCATGCTTGAACCTTTCGTCACAGCGTCGTACACCGAATCCTCCAGAGACTCCAGTTGAATGGTGACCTTGGATGCTGGGTTTGTCCATGTCCGTGGTACCTACATGCAGCCATCCAGCCTGGTTGGTGGTTGAACCATCCCCTATGTTATAATGCTTAATAATGGTTAATCAACGCTTGATAATGGTTGATAATGTTCATTAGCTGGTTGGTGGTTGAACCACCCCAAAATGAAAATATGCGCAAATCAACCAACCATTCGTTAAAGACCAATTGGGAAAATAGAAAATGTTTAGAGACACCAACTCGCTGCTGCTCAGTTCGCCCTTGTTAAACACTGTTAAACCATCAGTGACTCGAAGGTACACCATTTCAGGCACACAGCGATATAACTCGATGAACAAAGAAACCGTTCTCAACGATGATTGACCCTACCAACAACAATGGTGAGACTCTGCAAACATGTTAAGAATAAACGACAATGATAAATTGTGATCATCCATGACGAAGGATCAATCACATGCCAAACGCAGCATAGATATGATATAACTTTGGATCTTTGATCAAGGTCATGATGGGAGTCTGTGCACGCCCGGAATCCCACAATAGGATTATATAGCCTCCAGCAAACCATCCGCGCTCGGAAAATCCACCATTTATCAACGCTTATTTTGCCTATTGGACATGGTGGTTCTAAGCTTCCAAAAAAACGGAAGTAAACAAAAAAGTGAACCTAACCATCGTTGGATGACCAAGCCCAGTCGTGGTTGCCATAATACGCCTCAAAACTGCAGCTCTCATGCTTGCTAATCTTGCTATCTCCTCTCATTCGACAGTTTCTTCACTTGCTTCACGCCCCCGTGACCCACCACGTTCCCGAACGACCACGCATCCCCAGGCGGCCATTCCTGTCACGTGACGCCTATGAAGACGGAGTTGGTGATGATCACCAGAGCGAAGAAGGCTTCGAACTGCCAGGCATCCACCTGGGCTGCCCATAAGCTTCAGCAACCAGCCATCGTCACCATCAATTAACCATCAACCAGCTAGTAGCTATAACTATAACCATGGTAACTAGATAATAACCACCAGTAGCTAGTAACCAGCTAGTAATCAACCAGCTATAACCATGGTTAGCTAATTGGTTAATTGCTGGTTAATGGTTAATTGGTTAATGATTCGCAATCAACCAGCTAGTAGCCATCAATTAACCCTTATTAGCCATCAACTAGCCAGTTAATAACGGTTAACCATCAACCAGCTAGTAGCCATTTATTAACCAGCTAGCATCAACGAGCGGTGTTAGTTCTCTACTGATGGTTAACCATTGGGCAACCATAGCTGGTTGATGATCAACCATCAATAGGCAACATCAATTGACCATCGAATCACCATCAATGAACCATCATTGACAATTACTGATCATGATTAATGATCGTTAAACATCTGTTAACCATCATGAATCAGGGGACTAAACATCAGAAACCAGTGGATTAATAATCATTAATCACCAATAGCCAATTACCATGATACAACCAGCAGCAAGTCATCATTAATCATGATGCTCCACCATGTCATAATATAGACTAGTGGTCAATGATCAATAGTTCACCCTGGCTATATGTATAATGTATAGCCATTGGATGACCATTACTTGTACTGAGAATTACGGTGGTTGTTTGACAGCCGTTGTTGATAATCATAGCCATTCTCCACTAAACCTTTGCTAAGCGTCAACAGACACATGTTCCGCACCATTATTATTAGCGAGTAGAGTGATCGTGCTAAATTGTTGGATACATCATATGCTGGGGCATATCTTATCCAAGATCAGGTCGTGGATACTTCAAATAAAATGCAAACAATACCTACAATCTCAGGAAATAACATATACATATATGGGATACATATCTCGAGAGGGAACTAAATAAGTACAACCGGTATCTCCGGTTTGCTATGATCTAAGTAAACCTGCTGTGGATAGAGATGTATCCATGAAGATGTACACTGTACACTGCATTGGGTCTGAATATGTATGAATCACACAGCCATGCATCTTGATGTGGGCATAGATTGGTCGAAAGATGACAATATTCATTGTGCTTGACATTCATTTTTCTAAATGGTCAACAAATAACAGTAGCGAACTGACTGATAGTCCAAGATCCACAGCTGATCATCGAAACAGCCGGATGTGCTGTTTTTTTGCAAAGTGATAGCTCTTTGACCACATGTCTGCAGCAGCAACCCCGAAGGGTGCTTTTGTTGTTTGATTGGCTCTTCTTTCATCTTTGGAGTCAAAGATTACACTCCTTGGTACCCGTTGAAGATACGGAACTCTGGAAAAGCTGGATTCATGACCAGTATCTTGAACCAGGGCAAATCATCGACAGTGTAGATACTGACCATACGGTGATGATACTGACCATGCGATATTCACACAGTATAGAAGATATTAACCACTCGAAAGTAGATACTGGTAGATACTGACCATACTACTTTTCAGCGCGGCTGCGGTTCGTCAATAGCCTCTACTGCACAAAAAACACCAACCGCGGCCACATCTCCATGCCCAAAACACGTGCCCACCACAGCCGCATCACAGCCCCCGTCACCACAGTTGTAAGCATCCGAAGCACCAAAGACTCCAACCACACCCTGCAGGCGCTTGGGAGCAGCGAGTTGGACTTCGCTGGAACCTGGCCGCGGGTCATGGAAGAACATCTACGGCCACCTGGAAGCCTTGAGGAGGTTTCCAGCGAGTTTAGTATGTGGATTACCAGGGTAGTAGGGTTTACCTCAAGCTGGTTGCCAGCCTACTCGTTTAGTATGGGGGTGCCAGTATAGGTAGTTCCCAGGTGAACATGTAGGTTACATGTAACCACCAAGATACTGGACCGTTCCCAGGTCGACTGTCCCGGAAAAAAACCATTGGAGGTCAGTGCAGCAGAGATATCAGCAATCATTTTGGGGGCCAACGGCAACAAGGAATATCATATCACTGCGACAAACAACCAGGGAAATTCCCGTCATGTCTGGTATCATTTGAGCACTTGCGAAGCCGCCCTCTGCATACTTTGTTCACATATCTAAAAAACATATCTTTCAAAAAAAACAGATGGACATTCAAACAAATAACAGACTTGACCGTGACAGCTGGGCTGAGCCCGCTAGATGCCTAGAAAACCCCATGGACACTTTGACAAAGCGCCATTTTCAGCGGAAAACCCAGCGTGGGTTGAGATGGGCCCCCAGCAAAATCCTGGCGCTCGCCGCGCCTTGCCCTTGGAGAAATGGCTCTCACTTTCGCTGATTTGCTTGGCCTCAATGCGTTTCCACGCCGTTGAGCCGTGTGGAGAGTCCTGATGGGTTGAATGATGCTGATGATTGATGGGTGATTATTCGATGAAGAACGACACTTTAATCATGAATTGATGGGTGATGTTTGATTGCAATGATTGATGCTTGGTTCAGTACCTTGTTTACCCTTCACTGGGAGTTGCCAGATCGGCGCCGCAAGCTGTTCCCAACCGAGCCAACAAACACCATGCATCCACTGACTCCTGGAATCCATTGATCCATATCCAGCTGGCCATATGAATCCACCATGAATCAGCTCTCTGCCTTTCTCTCTTCTTCTCTCTTCTCATTTGAATCAGCTCTCTTCTTCTTACCACTATCACAATTAGTCATAGTTATTAGTTATTATAGTTATTATCATTAGTATAGAGTTATAGTTGATTATTATATAGATTATAGTTATTATAGTTAATTATCATGTATTAATATAGATCTTTTCTGTTTCTTTTTCTCCATGTCATCCCATGTCCTCACCGTTCCAAGGCACCAAGTTATAGGACACCGAGCGCCGCGTGGTGGCCGCCAGGACCTCGTTGGTGCTGGGCCGCGAAGGCGGCAACGCCGGCGTCTCCGGTGCGAAGGGACACACCTGGCGCAGGTGGTTAATCCATGGCCAAATGCTGGCCAATGTAGTGCTTGATGTTGGTTGAAAATGGCGAAGAGTCAACAAAGCAACATCAGGATGCCAGCAACCATCCATTGCCACCCGCCTTCAGAACCATTTCACCCTGCACACTGTTTTCAGTGCACTTCGCACGTGCAGTTGCCCGGCAAATCAAGCAAAAAAAGAACAGGCGACAGCTGGGGATGATTTATCACGCTTGCCGCCTGCTCCATGTTGAAAGGGTCCTTTCATAGGCTAAGCAGTGCCCTGAAGTTACTGCCAGCTATATGATTATGATTAAGTAATCGACAATCAGCCACCATTCATTGGACCAACTCCTCAATTTGACCCAACCAATTGACTATCACCTTATATCACCTTATCATGAGGAACTTCAGCTTGACCCAACAACCATTCATTCATTCGTCAGTGGGTCAAAACCCTTAGGCCCCTTGGTTCCCCTCTCATTAACCATTGTTTTCCCTATTATCGTTGGTGGTTATCCCCTGTGAAATTGGTCGGTTATAGTTATAATATTGACCCAGCTCGCCATTCCACCTTCGGCATCGCCTCCACCACTTCCTCGGAATCGAAACGTGTTCGCTTCGATGGCGGCGGGGACTCGAACGTGCTTGGAGGAAGCGCGTCTGGCAGCTGCTGATCCACGTAGGAGGCCAAGTCCAGAAACAGCCGGCGTTGATGGTCCTGGAGTGAAGCCAGGAACGGTGCTGACCCCCAATGGTTGCTGCTAGGGACCCCCTGACCGGTGCTGGTGACCCCCCAGTGGTCCAAGTTTTCTTTGCCAATCATGGCACCGCCCATGATTTGGGACGAGGCTTGGAGCTGAGATCGCCTGGCAAAACTTTTAGCTATTGTCACTATTTATGGCGATCAACCACTGCTAATCAAACAATGATTCTTTATTTATGGTCATGTTTTTGATCGGTGATACAGCGCCATGAAGTTGTTGCCCAGCCCATGTCTCACCCAGCACACCTCCAAGATAGCTCGAAGGTTCCGCATCAACAAGGCCTTGTCCAACGCCATGGCGTCGCAAACAGGTCTTGTTTTGAAGCACTTCTCGTTGCTGAGTGTTTGTTGGAGAAAAAACGCGGGGCATGACAATGTGGTAGGATCAATCTCTAGAAAGTTGTTGGAGAAAAACTGCGGGCATCTGTGGGATCAATCTCTAGTAACTCGTTGGTGTCCTCTTTTTCTTGATGGGTTCACTACCCCGAAGATCCCCAAAGAATATCAATGGGCCCCCTCGCCATGCCGTGGTTGGTCGCCATCAAGCTGCATCGTTTCGACCTGCCATGGCCCATAGCTACCAGTGATGGTACAAGTGGGCGACCACCAGGCCATGTGAGAAACCACTAGGGAATTACCAACCCTCATTGCCAACCCTTGATCTGCTTTTTCCCCACTATCCAATGATCCCAAGTTTATGACTTTGATGGTGGTTTGGTCATCGTTGGTCATCATCAGCAGCGTCTCATCTCAGCAAAAGCAGCTGCAGGTGTACAACAGGTCAGCAGCATCCAACACAAGCAATAAGAAGAAACCAAAAGATCACGACCGTACAGGTACTGTAAGTAACGAATCTGTCAAATCGAACGGTACAAACAACCAACTTATGAATCATTGACTAACAAACCAGACTAGATCAGCAACCAACGAATGGGGCAAGTATGGGACGTGTCATCCAACAGGTTTCTTGTTAATTCAATGTTCGGATCTGAAACGGGAGCCGGAATTCAACAGCAGCACCGGAAAAACATTCTTTTGATCTGCCTCACGCATCGAAACAGACGAGTTTTGGGCCGGAGTAAATTGAGCGAAACATCGCAATTTACATCTACACAGGGAGTAATTCACTCCGGCCTGGGCGGGTAAATGCCAATTACTCCTGGGAGTAACAACTCCGTGAAAGGAACAACGTCTCCGAACAAAACATGTTGGTCTGGAGACCTAAACACCTAAACAACTCACATTCTGCAGCTTTGTGCTTTCCTGTGAGCACATCTCTCGATGGAAAATCAGGCTCTCTGTGGATTGGTCCCTTACTGCTGCGGATTTCAGATACAGCTGGGCTGCATCCAGGTCGAAAACCTAGGCATTTTGTAAGGCCTGTTGGAGAAGCCAATAGAACGGCGAGCGGGATATCGTAGGTCAATTGAGTGCGGTTGAGACATGGATGGTAGCATTTAGGCACATCTTGCAGCCACCTGCTGCAGTTCCTACTTGGATCATGGCCCAGGGTTCCGACTTGCAGTGGGGGCCACTGCAATGGCAGGTGACCAATCATGCCGGCTGGAAAATCTTAGGGAATTAATGGGTGTTTCTCAAGCCATAGGGGACCCGATCTGGTTATGGTTGGAGTTTATTACAACAAATGGTTCACATTTCAATTCTATAAATGGTACTAGATGGTTATTGTTTTGATCGATAATAACTGGAGGTGCCCATTTCTACAAATGGTTAATATTAGATGATTTGCTTGCTTGATTGATTACTACAAATGTTTGATACTAGCCAAATCATTAGTAATAAATTAAGACCGTATGACTAATATAGATGGTTAATAATTGCCTATTACTTACATAAATGGTACTCGTTAAATCAAACATAAATGGTACTACAACATAGGATGATTTCTTTGCTATTTGGCTGTTTCTCAAAAATAGGGGACCCTGCAACTCATCTGACATCAATCATTATTGTTAGTTGACCACCATTTAGTTCTTTGTTAACCATTGGAATGATGGTGTGTTAAGAAATGGTGATTTCTCAAAATAGGGAGCCCCCAAAATGGTTGGTTTATTAATATAAACAGCCTAATATTGGATGATTGGGGGGTGCCCCTATGACTCGAGAAACATCCATGTTGTTTTAAAAAGTTGCCATGATTCCGACAATCACACATTATTATTATTACTATTATCATTATCATTATTATATATAACCGTTTATAGTAGTAAACCAGCTATGGTGTGTTAAGAAATGGTCCCCTATGACTTGAGACCCAAATCAACAATTGTGCCACTGGGCAAGCGCGTGCCTCCAGCACGCGTGCCCGATGCCATGCCCTCAGAGATCCAGCCCAACTCCTCACGAACCTCAGCCGGTGCGGTATGACCATGGCGTCGATGGGAGGATGGGATGGCTGGTGGATGGTTCGTTCATGGTTACTTGGTGGTTAGGTTGTTGGCTAATTGATGGTTAATTGATGGTTAATTGCTGGTTAATTGATGGTTACTTGGTGGTTCATTGATGTTTGACGTTAATTTGATGCTTCATTGATGGTTGAATACTGGTTGGCTGATGGTTCATGGATGATCGAAGGTTCATTGATGGATGATTGGTTAATAGATGGATAGCTGATGATAGCTGATGGTTTATTGCCTGCAGGGGCGTTGATGGCCAATTGATGGCTGACTGATGTTTAATTCATAGTTAACTGATGGTGAACTGATGGTTCATTGCTGGCTGGTTCAATTGATCAACCTGCTGGCTAATTGACCTGGAATTAATGCTTAGTTGATCGTTGACCGATGGTTCATCGGTGCTTATTTGATGGCTAATCGATGATTAACTGACGGTTCATTGATGGCTGCCGGATAGTTCATTGGTGGTTAACTGAGGTTGCTTGATGGTTAATTGACGATGAACGTTGCTTGCTTGATTTCTCATTGATGCTTAACTATTGCTTGATCTATGGTTCATTGATGCTTAATTGTGGTTCATTGGCTATCGGCGGTCAACTGATGGGAAACTGATGGTATATGATGGTTAACGGGCACGTCTTCGGTGAATAAGCGACGGTTAATATGCTTGTTTGTTGTTTTATGGTTTGATTTAATAATGCTTAATTTGAGCGTATGCTGCATCGTTAGTTGAACAAACAATAGTGGCGAAAATATTTGCAAAAGTCTTCAACGATGGTTGATACGAGGGAACAAACAAACAGCCCCTTCAGAGGTGGATGCTTTGGCCATCTGACCGATGGTGAACCATGAATGGCCGCTATAGCAACTTCGTTGGTGTTTGAAAATGCTCCATTGAAGTTCAGAACGTGGCCAGTACTGATTTGATCATCATGGACAATGATGATTGATAAATTGAAGCAATGCTTGATCAGCTAATGATGCTTGGTCAGCTACTGCTTTGTGAAAGCATGCTTCATGGCTAACAAAATGTCTCATTTTCTCGCTCGATTTCATGTTTTTTCCCGTGCCCGGCTTCACCCCTGAAACAAACGGATCTGTTATATGCATATATATATATATATATCCACATTTACATCCATACATATATACACAAACCTTAGATGTATGGACATGTGAAACATGACTAGCAAAAACACTAATCCCGTCTCTTGCATAGTACCCCGGGACCCACCGCTGGCGCCTTGGACACTTCGTTTCGCAAAGCAAAGAGGTCCACAGCTTTCGCAGGCCCTCGCAGTTCCACGCAGCCGCTCAAGAACTCCTGGCGCGTCGTTACGCGTCGTTTCCCGAGCCCGTGGAGCCATGGGGAGCCTTCCCAAACAACCATAACTGGTGGGTGGTTTCAACAGCTGTTAACCATGACTGGTAAATAAAGAGGTTGAATTGACAAACAACCACAACTGGTTGGTTAACAATTGAAAAATACTAGTCAACCAAGCAATTGTTTGCGATTGCCTTTAGGAAAATAAAAAATGTTTGAAACCAACCAGATAACATACCATAACCAAGGGCACTTGACAAGCTGCTCGAGCAGTTAAAATTAGTTAACAATCAAGCATGCATCCAAACATCCAGATTCCAAGGAAACCATTGCAGACCCGCAATTTTGCCAAGATTTGCCAGCAACAGGACCAACCCCCCCATGGCTTTTTGCGCGCGGCCGCCTCCATATCGATCTTGCAGTCTCCATCGTGATCTATGCTTTGGAACAGAGTCCAGGCATCAGTGGCTTTCAATTCCTGAGGCCAATGACGAGCACGTTCGGAGTAGTTACACTAGATCAAATGAGGTGTGTACACATGTAGTCAGATAGACATATGCTGACAAATGCCTTTTTTCCCCCCGCATGCGGCTTTTGTCTTTTTCTCATGGGTTTTCGTTATGGTGATTGGCGTTTCTGTCGAATTTGCAAGGTTTTTGCAGTGCCTGGATGGGAGATCGTGATAAAATTCCTGCGAATTCCTGGTGGGTGACCAGTTTTGTGGTCGTGTGGCAAGGTTTGGAGAGCTTGGTGTCAGAACCAGGGCCCCTGAACGCAGAATTTGATTTTGACTCCGTTGACGTTTCGGAGACCGAGAAGCTCAGAAATGCGGCGTCACATCTCATGAGGGCAAATTCCATCTGCTAAGACTGGCAGCGCTTTGGTTCTCGCACCACCATCGCCACTGGGTGGCAGGTTGCCAAAGCTAAGGGTTGACCTTACCATATTTTTGACTTGTAATGCTGTTTGGATTTTGTTCAAAGCTTTCCAGTGAAAAATCAACCATCGTGGAATCCAAGAAAAGTGTAGGTGTTCAAACGCAAGATCAACTATCGCAGAATCAAATGCGTGACCAAGTCCACTGAACGTTTCGACCTCCCGGAAAAAGGCCAAAAGCAACACCATCCATGAACTCAAAACTGCCAAAACTCAGGTACCCTTTCCCATTTGCTAGCATGTTTATGTGTGCATCATCAAATTATCATGTACACGCTTGTTTATATAGCCAATCAGCCAAACAGAGCAGCAAAAGGCAAGCCCCACATGCTTATATCATGTCACATACCTGGTCTAGATAGATATATATATATATATACATACATATACAATCATACAAATGCGTGTATATAAATGTACATACTATATAAATTTTACATATATAGAGTATATCATATGGGTATACACATGCATGGCACTGTAGAAATTGGTGCAAGTACTGAAAGCTACGAAGGACAGTCTTGAAAATCCACTGCAAGCAGAGCATTGAAAAAACGCTTAAAACGTAGTTGGCTTTCGATTCTTTCCCACATTAGAAACCTTCCCACAGGGTATCCCAAACGGCAACCACCAAGCCAAGGGTGGAAGGTTCCTGCGAAGTGATGTTGAGCGAAATCACCGGGATCCAATTCTGACCACAGCTCCCAAATGGCAACCCTAGGCTCCCAGGATTACCATCAGAAAACCGGTGATATCGTAACTTGTTGGTTAAATAAAACCCACTGCCCCTATCATGATTGCCTCTCGTAAAGCAACAGTTGATTTCGAAAAATGCACCACCTGCCGTCCGCCAAAATGGTGGTTTCTCAAAAATTCAACCATCTTTTTGGGTCCCATGTTTTGGGAAACCACCAAAATTGCTTCGTCGTAATCCGGCAGTGGGTCAAAACCCCGTACCCCTAGTTCCCCCCTGTCAACCTGTCAACTATTGTTTTCCCTATATTATTGGTTGGACATTACTCCCCATTCATTGGTTGGTTAACTGCTTGACCCATAGCCATCCCAGGCACAAGTGTTTCGAAGAGTACACGCACATCGTCATCATCGAAGTGCTTTTCGAGATCCTTGGCACTGCCGCTGGATCGGTTGTCGTAGCTCACCCAGCTGATTGGTCGGTTGGTGAGCTACGTCGCTACGTATCGAGGTTTCTAAGACAGCCCACAGGTACAGCTGAGAAAAAAACTTGTGGAATGCGACGCTGCAAAACAATCAGCATGTTTCAACTAACCTCAAACATATTCTCGTCAAGTTGCTAGACAAAATGTTTGAAACAACTTTAGTATATGCTCACCACCCTTAATTTTGACCCCTACTATTCTTGATTTCTCTATACTTTCCTCACCACCATTTCTCTATCTATCTATCCATCTGTCTATCTATTTAGTCTCTCTATCTATCTGCCAATCTATCTATCAACTCTACCAATCTAATCTAACCTAATCCATTCTATTCTACTTGTCTACTAATCCAATCTACACTGCACGAATCTAGTTTATTCTATCTAATTCTATCTATCTACTACAGTAATCCAAATTAAGCAAATCTACCATACCCTACACTACCCTACCCTACCCTACACTACCCTACCCTACCCTACCCTATCCTATCCTATCCCATCTATCTAATACATGATATTTGTACATGCATTATGTGTAAATACATGCAAATACATCATCGCTTGGTTAGTTGCATACGAGCCCTTGAGTATTCATCCCCATAACAAATATGTATATCTATCTATCTATCTATCTTTCTTTCTTTCTTTCTTTCTTTCTTTCTATCTATCCATCCATCCATCCAACCATCTATCTATTCTATATATCTATCTTCTGGACCTGCCATTAACCACACCAAGCACAATCGCACTTACCAATTCATGGTTGCCATGGCAGAAGCGACCTAGCAGCTTTGGCTCACGTCTCAACATGTCCCTGGGGAATCACAGAGAACTCCCTGGCCCCCGGCCGCCTGCCACTGCCAAGCAGCTGAGAGGGTCAAGGTTCCCGTCTGTGCATCGTCCAACTTGTTGAAAAGTTGCTGCAGCGTGCGTCGCAGCTTCTCCTCGCTTGCGTGCGCGGAAGGGCTGCACACTGCTGAACACTGGTTTAGTATGGCGCCGAAACGGCGCGTGTTATTGGGCGACTTGGAGAAGCAGCAACTTTGGGATCAAACTGGTTGATCAGCCAAGTTGATATGAGTTGATCACAGCAACTCGAGTTGATGACTGGCTGATGACTGGTTGATGACTCGTTGAGATACACTGCTGGTGAGGCGATGAAATCACATAACGAGGTCTGCCACCTGGGCAGGCCGAGTCTGCCACAAGGATGTTCAGTAAGACAACCAGCGTGGCTCAGCTGAGCATTCAAGTTATGGCATGATAGGTTTTTCCATCAGTTTTCATGATAATTGGGTACCTCAAGATAAAAACACACCTGATCATCATTTATGAGATTCTTCCAAGGGTGGCAGTGTTTGACATTCAGATTCACAATTCAATTGTAGGCGTGGATCGAATTGAATACAAAACAAAACTGGATTGTCCGTGATTGTCCAGCATCCTTGCCATGACCATCACCGACACAATATGGGGCAAAATTCCTATGTCCAGAAATACCACCAAAAAGTTTTGCACTTCCAAGGTTTACCAGCAACCCTCCCATGAATGCCGAGGTACTGTGTCTAAAAGTAAGTTTTGCACTGCCATTTCTTGATCCCGTTCAGCACCTTTGATGGCCGATTGACCTTGGCACGAGTGCGAACGATTTTCGCGCATAAAAATTCAAGGAGCGATGCAAGACTCAAAATGATCATCCCATACCGCAAAAACAAAATGTCAACAATTCTCAGTTCACCTTGGCATCCAAACTGTAGAGAGCCGTCCATGCATGGGCGAGAATAAGAATCCACGCAAATGTTTACCAGCATATGATGGTTTCTTAAAATTGGAAACCCCAAAATTGGTTGGTTTATTGCTATGATTGGCTAGTGGAGGATGATTTGAGCGTCCCCCCATATGGGAAAACAACTGTATGAAATTCAACATCTTTGACCACAACAAGTGCCAAATCATGCGCCAACACCGAACCAAAGGGGTTCCGCCATAAAATTCACAACACAACCATGCGGTTTTCGGGGGAATTGTTGTTGGAAGGAACGCATGTGCGTCAAGGTAAATTTGGGGCTGTGAATTTAGGAAAACTATTGGTGTTGACAAACAAGCAAACAAGCAAACACACAAACAAACAAACTACAGACAAAAAATCCCATTCCAACACCCCACCCGCATGCACGGACCGTCCACCGCAGCCAAGGGTCAGAAAACACCTGCCAAATTCACATCTAAGAAACTGCAAAATCAAACAAAGTGAGAGTGCGTGTTGGGATCTTAACATACCTGCTAACATCACCCCATGATTTTGCCGAATTGCAAGATTGCGAACCGGGCCTGTCATCACATTGAGCATGGCAAAGAGGCTGAACCTTTGCCACGGCAAAAGTCCCCCCGCACGCGCAAGCTTTTGAAGGTGGGACTGCTTGGGATTGCCGGGGGGTTGCTGTTGCGTAGGACAAGCTAGCACAAAGGGTGACAGCAGAAACAAATGTTTTCACAACTCTTCAAAGATTTTCTTTACCCCCATATTGTTACAAGCCTATTGCCTGTAACAGTGACCACAATTTACCCCACCATAAATCGCAGGAAAAATTAAAGCAAAAATGAAAGGTAAAATACAACATGTGCAACATAATTTTTTTGTTTTGATCAAGCATCTCCCAATAGACCCGGCCTGCCAACACAGATCATTGTTTGCAAGAATGACAATGCAAAATTCACATTGCAAAATGAAAAATGATGCAACCACACCCCAGAAGTACAGAAACAATGCGAAAAATTGCGCGAAGAACTCCCTCAAAGAGCACGAGAAATTGCACGAAGAACTCCCTCAAAGAGCACGAGAAATTGCACGAAGAACTCCCTCAAAGAGCACGAAGAATTGCACGAAGAACTCCCTCAAACAGCACGAGCAATTGCACGAAGAACTCCCTCAAAGAACACGAACAATTGCACGAAGCACACGCTCAAAGAGCACGAAGAATTGCACGAAGAACTCCCTCAAAGAGCACGAGAAATTGCACGAAGAACTCCCTCAAAGAACACGAGCAATTGCACGAAGGGAAGATGCACGAAGAATTCCCTCAAAGAGCACGAAAAAATGCACGAAGAACGCGCCCTCAAGAGCGCGAAAAACACCGCTGAAAAAAATGAAAGATTGCACGAAGAACGCGCCCTAAAAACTGACGTAAATTAACGTCAAATATCTACAAAATGTCTCTGCTTCTCTTCAGTTGCAGGGCGCCATACTCATCTGACTGTGTTTGCTAAATCGGTTCTACGGCAACCTTCACTAAGTGACATGACTATAAAATGCAACAATGGTCCAAATGACCTCTGCTGGGACCTTTACGGGCGCCCAGGGGACCTCCCGGGGCCTTTTCGGGACCTCTATTGGGACCCCCGTCTATGCACTCAGGGTCTATGGACATCACAATTGTTACAACTCATGTTCTAAAAATTAGATCTATAATCAATTTATGTTTGTTCTATATCACCCCCACCCATTGCCCAAACCTGCACAAAAGCCACCAATGATCAAAGGCCATGGTACAAGTGAAAATTGTAAATTGAATTGATGCGGGAAGAAATTAATTCAAAAGCTGCAGTGAGGAAAAGGCCAGGCAGTGTGAAGAAACTTGGCAAAACAAACAGCAAAGCACACGAATTGTCTATTCCAAAATAAGCCACTTTGGGGGTGTTACTCTTTCATGAGTCCCAAGAATAAAACCCTTTTACTGACTGTTACAGATATTAGGCTAGTGTCAACCCCTATGTTATGCGCAACAAAAGCCGATAAAAGCCGAGGATGCCAATTCGTTGGGGCCGAAACAATGTAACAGTTTGAATACGGGGTTGGCACTAGAAGTGCCTTATGCCCCATGGCAATGGGAAAGGCATCTCCATTCATAGCGCCAGCCAACTGCTTACAAACTGGGCACGCAAACCAACGAAACGAACATCCCTTATTTTGGGGGAGGGAACTGACCCAGAACAAACTCGATAGGGGGAAGGAATCAGAGACACAAGCGGAGGCACAGGTTTCAAATGCCCCCCCCTTAGCATGCTGGGCTCACCATCAATGCATGGGAGGCACAGCATTGGCCTTACCTGGAGGCCAGCAAAACACAGCTCCGCACACACCACGCCACAGCCAGCCCCCACATTGGGCAAGTGGGCAAGCTTTTAAAACAACTGGCAACCCATCCACTGTGTTTGTTTCAAGCCTGAACCAAAACTTGCGAGGCCCTGCGGCATACACCCAGAGACATTTCAAAACAAGCTAGAGGCAGTTTAATTAGTCCTACCGCAGGCTCGCAAACCAAGGTCAGAGTGAACCAAAAGCAGCCTAACTAACCAGCGCATCGCCGATGAAGGGATGATTCTTCCCAATCCTTACGGTTGGGGAAATCCGCGGATCCATGTCATTGAACAAGCCTTGTGCTAACGTCGCACTTCACCCAAGCGTGAAAGTCACTGCGGAGCATGAAAACACCCTAAAACGCAATGGCACTAAGCACCACAACTTCATTGCAAAGTGGCTTTGCGCAAGGCACGCCGGTTTTAGGTCATCATCCCACGCTGAGGCCAAAAATGTAAATCATATTGGCACATCCATGACAACAGTGGCACATACATCGTTTCACAAAAACGCAAAAATGTTCGCAAGTGGCAAATCACTGTGGCACACCGATTTCCAAAGTGGCGCATACGCCATCCTACTACCTACGACCTACTACACTAAGCACGCAAAGCCACGCCAAAGTCATGCCCCACACCCTTCCCAGTGCGAACACAACTTTCAACAGTCACGCTGAATGAGTCATGCCGTACTCATGCCTGGATGCCTTTACCCAAGGTAAATGCAGCAGCAGCACCGGCAGCAGAACAAGCAGCACCAGCAGAACATGGACCTAATGGCCACAAACATCACTACAAGGATTTGCACGGAGACCAGGTTGGACTGGGAGCGACCGAACCGAAATTTGCTCTTGGAACAGGGTCAGTGTTGTTTTTTCCTTGCGATAGTCAAGCAAGCTGGTCATGCTTCACTGCCAGTTCTTCTTGTCATACGTTGCAATTTGACGGCGGCCGCTGAAAAACCCACCAGAATTCGCTTGGCCCAAAAATACTATGACGGATGAAAACTTCGCACCTTCGTTGACCTTAAAGAAGCAATGACTCTGCCATAGAGTTCTCACTCGGGAAAAGTCACCAACCAATTGCTAGCGAACAGAACAGCCAAAGAGCCATGATGGCTCCCACCTGCCCTGCCAAGAAACGCCACATAGAGGCAAAAAGCGAAGACCCAAATCCAGCCTGGGTGACTGCGGGATTTCCAACGCGAGAACTGTCTGGACGAGGAAAGAGAATGTACTCAATCCAATGGCTGATAAATGGTGGTTTCTCAAAGTAGGCGTAGCCCCCAATCATCCAGTAGTAATCAGTATTGGAAATAAAGCTACCATTTTTGGGGTTCCCAAACTGGCTAAGTCGAAACCACCATTTCTGCGTGGGCATCACCGCAGGTCCCTCCTTGTGAAGTTCAAGGTGTCGATCCACGACACCCCGTCAAGGGGTTTGTCAAACCAGTTTGGTGACCCCACAAGTTCTGGTTGGTTTATTCCTAGCTTGGTAAAGCATGACTTAGGGGTACCCCTGTTTTGAGAAACAACCATATTTCTAGTTGAAGTCATGCCACTGTTGATCCCATCTATAACAATCGTCAACCTACAATAACTAGCTGGTTCTAGATATCCCAACAGTCCCACTATTATACCCAGTCACTTCCTTATTCCCAGTCTATAGTACAGTTGCATAGATGACTGTTCTGTACCCAGTTCTATACAACTGGTCGGTCATTGATGGTTGGTTCCCCAGTTGCTGACGGGCTTCCCCATCCTCGGTGTTTTCCAGTCACCAGTCGTCACCAGGCAACTGGTTACCAGGGGCCCCGATCTGCAGTTGATCATGGTGCAAATTGCCATTGATTTCATCAATGATAAGGGATGGTAAGGGCTGATGGTTACTGCTTAGTTGACATATGTTGACATCAGAACTGGGACAATAATGAGATTGGACATGATTCAAGCGCCAAAGAGTTTACAAACACCAGATGAATACAAACGTCTTAGCATTAGGCATTGCCCTTCTTGGGTGGTGTGAAAATAACTAGGCTTCGACAGTGGGCAGATCGACTTTCAAACGCAATTCATAAACCCAAGGGGTCATCACCCCATGTTGCCATGAGCTGCTTTTAGTCAGTCGCAATAAATCAACAAGACAAACAAATCAACAAACAATACCAACCAGAACATAGCTGTTCTAAGCCAACCCATATTCGGCAGCAAAACAACAGCTCGCCATAAACAACTCCCGCACCAACCAACCAACCAACCAACCTTTCGCGAGCAACTTTCCACCTGATCCGAAGCCCATCCTCGCAGCATCAACGGCCAGAGCGGCTGATTTTGAGCAAGGGATAGACCGCTTCAACCCACGACAGCCCGCCGCTGATGGACATGAAAAGCGTCAACATGGACGACCTGTGCTGCTGGTGGGGGGCTTGGTGGATGCGGGTGGAGCTTAATGATGGGTTACAGAATTGATGTTGAGCTGTTAATGATGATGCTTTAGATGGTTTAACACTGGTGATGAATGCTTAATTGGTAGTTCATTGAGGGTTTTATGATGGCTGGTTGATGGTTGATCATGGAAAATGATGCCACAACCATGGTTGAGTAAGTGTTGACACGCTGACGAGTGATGATTGCTGGTCGATAGCAGTTGCATGACCACTTGGTTAACGAATTGGCATGGTTTTACTGGTGGATTAACCAATAGCGGCCAAATGGTGATCAAGGCTGATTTATACAGATCCTCAGAGGGGTTGCTTATGGTTGGTGCTGGCTTTACTAATGGTTAAGCTCCTTCATTGCAACTTCATTACTTATGTATGGCGAGTGTATGGCTATTGAATTTTCAATTGTGGTTGATAGCAATTAGTAGTGGTAATGGTTACTTCTTGCTGCTCAATTGATAATCAAGAAAGATGCTTAGTCGTATCATGTCATATCTAAAACGTGTCTTCTGTCAAAGTGGCGACAACGTCATGCAAATGCAAAATATTGGATACAGCAGCCATGAGCCATATTCGGGGCATTCTGTGCGATTTGTCACAGGATCCAGGAAGAGAGAAGGGTCCTACATGATATGAAACACATATTAGATATATCATGATGTTATATGATAATTGTCTATGTCATCACATCATTTAAGAGCGAAGTATCCTCAAAAATGAGAGGAAAAATGTACGGTCATTTATGTGGAGCCAGAAGTGTAACCAGGGACCTGCTCAAGCAATCGATGATGATCCTGCCACACACACACTAGGCAGTATCCTTCATCACTCCCCAACCACCAGGAGTATTCCTACATGCATCATGGTTCTCCTCAGGCCTTTACCCTAGTAAAACCTGCTTCATCACCAACCATGTTGATTTGACGAGTTCTTGGTTGATCGTTGCTTCCCAAACCACCTTCATGTCTCAAACCAGCAACAATCAACCATAACCACACCCACCAGAAGCAACCATCAGCAAACCAGAAGAAAACCCATATCCAACCCGAACCAAACCAACCAACCCTAGCCAACCCTAGCCAACCCTAACCAACACGAACCCGAACCAACCGTAACCAACCCTAACCAAGCCTAACCAACCCCAACCCAACCCTGACCAACTCTACCCCAACCCGCAACGACTCCACCGCCCTCCGTCCAAGGGGCGACAACCACCCGAAGAACTTCTGCAGAACGACTACTTCGCGCGCAGTCAACCCCACATCGGGCTCCGCCAGATGCCGGTTGACCACTTCGGTCAACAAAATGGCAAACCTCTGCCGGTGACGTTGTGGCTAAGGGATGGTAATTAGATGGTCTAGAGCGGGTTTATAGCTGGGTTTATAGCCGGTTTACTGGTTCAACAGATTGTTAATAGTGCTTAAAGTCAAATGTGCTTAATCATGCAGTGATCCTGCTGTTAATGATGGTTTAATGATGGTTTAATGATGGTTGATGACTATCGTTAATACTGTTGAACTAATGGTGATTACTTCATGGTCAGCAATGATGGTTGCTTAATAATTGTTAATAGCTGGTGCATAGCTGGTGATGCTTAACTAATAGGGGTTAGCTTATATTAATAGCTGGTGATACTGGTGGACTAATGGTGGTTAGCTAATGGTGGCAATAGTAAACAATTGACGCTTAGTTCATGGTCACCAAGGATGATTAATAACCCCTTTCCCCTATGACTAGAGGTCCCCCAAATAACAAAAATCTGCCAGGAATTCCGGATGTGTGTGTTGGTTTTCTAATTACGTTTTTAGTTGCAGCAATTGACAGTCAAGAGGAAAACACGTTCATTCCAGAAGGGTCTTTACCCCCAAATATTGAAAATAGCCTCATCCTGAAAATTTACTATTAAGGTCCTCTTTGAAATCCTTTTTTAGCAATATTTTGAATAGAATTTAAAAAGGAATCTAATCAAAATTTGAAATCAAAACGTTCTCTTTTTTTATTCATAAGGAATTTTGATTCATTATTAGGGGTCAGCTTCGAAAAAAAATTTTAGCAATATTTTGAATAGAATTCAAAGAGGAATCTAATCAAAATTTGAAATCAAAACGTTCTCTTTTTTATTCATAAGGAATTTTCATTCATTATTAGGGGTGAGCGTCGAAATCAAATTTTAGCAATATTGCGGATAGAATTCAAAAAGGAATCTAATCAAAATTTGAAATCAAAACGTTCTCTTTTTTATTCATAAGGAATTTTGATTCATTACTAGGGGTCAGCTTCGAAATCAAATTTTAGCAAAATTTTGAATAGAATTCAAAAAGGAATCTAATCAAAATTTAAAATCAAAACGTTCTCTTTTTTATTCATAAGGAATTTTGATTCAGTATTAGGGGTCAGCTTCGAAATCAAATTTTAGCAATATTGTGGATAGAATTCAAAAAGGAATCTAATCAAAATTTGAAATCAGATGTTTGGCTTGTAATAATAAGGAATTGTGATTGATAATTGGGGGTCCGTCCGACACTCGAAGATTTAAAACCCCCCAATAAAAAAAATAGCTCGCCGTGCTTTCTATTTGGGGGGGAGGGGGTGGGGTGTTTAGCATTGGGGGGAAGGGATTAGATGGTGATGGTTAGTTCCCGGATTTCATGGTTACCACTGATGGTTACGCCTCGCCATCCTTGGCGGATCTGCTACTAAGGATGCTGTGACAAATTTGCTTGAGACTGATCACACATGTTTCTGTGAATATTGATCATGTATGAAATCCATCTGCATGTCGTTTGTGAGAAGTAGATCACATGTAGATACTGAGAATCAGTACGTGGTGCAATCAAAACTCTCTTGTGGAAATTCGCCAGCTTGGGCTTTGTCAATTCTTGACCGACACTCAATGGAACGTCCATAATGAAAAGCTTAATGTAAAATCAATGTACATAGCATTGCACAAACCAATCACATATCCTGATCACACATGGCTTACGACCAAAGCAGCAAGTGTCCTTTGATATTTTCTGATGTCATACAAGCCAAATCAATCATACTCAAATGGGTATGGGTATGTGCTAAAAAGAGTGGTACCCCAAAAAAACAATGGTTTCCTAGTAAAAAAACGATGATTTTTTGGTGAGTTATGGGCTATCCTATGCTTGCACACACCCAAGTATCTGGTTTACCAGATGTAAACTAGTACTAAATGTTCCTCCAGGATCAGACCCTATTTTAGTTCCGAATCTTATAAGGCGCTGCTGGCTTGGTGATTCGGAAGAACTTGCACCTGCCTTAGCCATCATTAACCATGATCAACCTGTTGCTGATCACCTTGTGCACCATACCGATCTCCAACGCTGCCCTGCAACCAGCAGCAAGATTGCCGAACCATGGATCCATGCGCCTTTCGGACACCGAGGCGCATGTAGTTGATCAGGAACAGCAACACCAAGGCCCATAGCAAGGCTTTCATGGCCTCGATGATGGCATGCACCTGGTTCGCAAGTGTCCATGGGCGCCAAATCGTGGTCGTTCTCATGGGGATACCATCATCGTCCAGGCACTGATGTTAAAATCCCCCAGAGGGGTTCTGAGAACCCGGGAATTCCTGCATCCACTGGATCCATCTGGACCCTCAGCGATGGGATTTCCCATGAGGGTCAGTGCCTATGCACCCATTTTTCTTGCTTGATGCCTAACCCAGCGGAGCCATCCCATGATTATCCATCATCATGCCATTTTCACCTGCAAATGTTCGTATATTTCCCTTACTCTTGTCTACTCGTAATTTTCAACCCGCTCATCACCGGTCAACCATTGTCAACCTTGAATTGACAAGTACCAAGAAACAACCATCATGAACTACATTATGAACAGTTCATCTCGAAAATTAACCAGCTGAGCAACTGTTTCACCATTTATGTCGAAATTGTTGTTGGTTGTTATCCCCTGTGAACCCGTTAGAACACATTTTCAAACGATCATCCAACAATACTCAAGTTTGAACCTACCTGGTCGTTGACCAGTTTAAGTGGGTTGGCAACCAGCCTGTCAATCCGCTTCACCCATCAACTAACCAACCAACCAACCAACCAACCAACCATGGCTTACCCCCGCGGCTG
>VSDK01001465.1:330489-340870 GCA_009767595.1 Symbiodinium kawagutii
TGGCGAGCCGTAGCACCCGCAGGATGCGCAGGTTGCCTGCCGCGCTGGAGATGATGCCTCGGTGACGGGAAAAATCGCAGGGAGAGGTGCTCAACGATGTGCAGATCATGTAGGCCAAGGTGAAGCGTTTTCTTTCTGAAAAGAAGAACAAAATTGAAAAAAAAAATATATATATATATATATATACACAATATGTGCGTGTGTGTGTGTGTATCTGCAGGTGAAAATATGAAAGTGTACAGTGTATACCTGAAGAATTCAAGCGTCAGCCAGTCAAAAGCTGTCCGCAGCCTAGAAAAACCTGACCTTGCAGCATGGCTTTCACTGCCACTCGTGCTTCCACTTGGTATACATTGCTGTATATCTGCCAAATCATCCACTCTTAAGCATTTATAGTAAGAAAGCAAGCACTATTTGAGAAACCACTATATTGAGAATATTGACCATTGCACAAATGGTCTTCTGATCCGTACCATCTCGATCGCTTTTGTGGTCTGCTTTGCCCGCTGCCAACACGCAATGAAAAGAAATGGAGTGCCAACACGCGAATGATCGTGATGGGAATGAAGCGATTCGACTTTTTGATGCCAGAGCTAAAGACATATCTAAAGTGCTTGACCTTCAAAAGCGACCCTTTGAGCAGTGCACGCCATGCCAAACATCTTGGGGGCCATCAAACAGCCGGATCGCACGATTTAGACATCGATATTGGTGCGTCTACATGTACCATATACCTATACAGTACAGTTGTAGTATCTGTGTGTTTACACATATCTATTCGTATAAATAGAATATTTGCTTACAGGTGTTTATATATATATATATATATTTATATATATATATATATATACAGTGTAAATATATATATATATATATATCATACGTTTTGTTTACAAATGTTTGCACATAGTTGTACAGTCTACATATAATATACTATATTATATTGTAATAGTCTAGCACTTGTTCAAATCTGTGCCTGCTGGGAAATGTTTCGACTCTTGAGATGCCACGATGGCAGCCCAGACACCCGACTCCGCGTCGTCACTGGTGGTGCTTCGGTGTACCAACACGGTGATCACATCGTACCTCACTGGCGCTGCTTGGGAGGTGCCATGCGCAGAGCATCGCAGAGCTATGGCTGACAGATATATATGGTGCCCCCTGCACCCCTGAGACCGACATTTTGGTAGCTCTGATTAGTATTTGCAATTCATTTTGCAAATCTCTGCACGCCTTTTTACTTGTAGCTTTATAAACACAGAATGGATTACAAAAGCTTGGCTCTTAGATTTGGCAAAGTTGGCAAAAGTTGGCAACTATTGCCACTTTGCCAGACTCAAGATTCAAGATCTCTCCAGGAATCTTGAATTCAACATTGGATCCGGTAAAGTTGGCAAAAGTTGCCAGCTTCTGCCAAACTTTGCCAACTTTGCCAAATCTAGCAGCCAAGGATTTGTAATCCATTATGCGTTTAAAAAACTACTAGTAAAAAGGGCTGCATTGAATAGGGAGCAATTTGGCCATAAATAGATAGGCTAAATAGAGTGTATAGTTCGATCACGCAAAGTCACATAAGAATAATCAAATAGAGAACAACTAGATAGATCATCAGGAAATATGCAATAATCAAGCAGGTCCTAATTAAATAGCCCATAGACTAGGGCATACTTAAACAGGCCATAGGGCAAAATCAAATAGGCTAAAATCAAATTCAAAAACAATTAAATCAAGCACAATTGAAAAAGACTGAAGCGACTAAGGCTCAATCAGATAAAGGGTACGTAAATAGAAATGATTGAATAGGAAACAATTAAATACGCCATCATTGAATAGATAGCAATTTGACAGTTTATAATGAAATAGAGCATATATAGTTGAAAAAGACGAGGCCAGAACCAAACAGGGCATAACTAAAGAGGCGTAATTGATTCATCAGGCATAACTATGCATAAAATCAAAGAAGGAACAATTACATAGGCCAGGATTAAATAGATAATACTTAAACAGGTCATGATTAAATAGCGTATACTTTAAATAGATTAGGGCATAACTAGACAGGTCATAATCAAATAGGACACAGTTGAAGACAAACATAATCCAATGTAGCATTATTAGATAATTAAGCCATATTTACAGCAAATAAATCAAGCATAAGTAGAAAACAATCAAGGGAATCATTCAATAGGGCACAGGATGTAGTTTAGACGGACCAAATATAGAGCATGATAAAGTAGGTCATTACTCTTAAATTGGACAAATATAGAACATAATTAATCGAATAGGGGCCAAAAAGGCTCCTTGCAAGGGCTCACCATCAATATCCCGCATTCGAATCACCAACAAAACTCTCCACGAGCACATGCTATTCACATGGTTATGAGCCATGCTTATTAACCATCGTTATAGACCATGCTTGCAAACCATGGCCATGGTTTTTTGCCCGTCGGTCGCCTATGGATTATGACAAGCAATAAGCATAGCAACAACAACCCCAACTGCCAAGCAACACCACTGAAAACACGATCAGCGTATCGAACCAATTCCTGGGCGCTGCCAAAGAAGGTTGAAGCCTGATTTGGGTGTTTCTCAAAATAGGGGTACCCCCAAATCATCCATTATTAACCATTTCTAGTAGTAAACCAACCATTTTTTGGGTCCCCTATTTTGAGAAACCACCAAATGAGGAACCCTTGGGGTCAAAGATTCTATTCCTGGGGTCTTAAGTCCTGGGCATTTCCTAGGTGCTGCCAAAGATTGTGTTTCGATTTTGAGGGGGTTTTTGAAATGGGGAACCCATGGGAAGCCCCAAAAATGATTAGGTTATTGTCATAAACGGTTACGATTGGATGATTTTGATTTGGGGGACCCCTATTTTCAGATACATATGTATGTGTATGCATTTATGTATAGTGATCCTGGAGCAGGTAGAACATCAAATTGGACCATCCCCAAGACGTAAATGCTTTTGAACATGAGGATATACTATCTACTCAATGTGCTCCAGGATGAGTACGTATATATGTGTGCACATCACGTGCATACAGAGGTGTACTGCTGATATATGGTATGTACTTGTATGTCTTCATGCGAGGTAAAACCAACACTTCCATTTGACCTCCCTACTTCCCGGACTGCATCCAAAACAAAGTATCCAGATCGCAAAGCCAAAAGATCCAAATGAAAAATGAATGTGATCCATAATCCGAAACATCAGCGTGCATGTCATTGAAAACAAACTATCCAGATCCAATCCCCTTAAAAGGGACTTTAAAGGGATACCCCATGGCTGGCTCCTGGCCTCGCAACCACCAAGCCGCTAGTTTCGAACCATAGTGCCTCGTAGTGGCTTATAGGTTCATGAAGCCCTATTTATTTATGGGTATTTCTCAAAATAGGGGTACCCCCCAATCATCCATTAGTAGTCATTTATAGTAATAAACCCAGCATTTTTTGGGTACCCACACCTTGAGAAACCACCTTATGATGGTTGATGAAACCATCCACTACTTTACCCTCAAACACCACCCCTTCCACCAGAGATCCTCGCCATCGCCAAAAACGAGGCGCCAAGCCGTGTGCGGTGCACAGAAGTAGTCCTTGGGCCCCACGGCACCCAGGCGTAGCAGCAGCTCGATGGTGAAGAGGACACCTGAAGTGAAGATTGGATGGCTGAGAATGGTGGCTTAACCATAAGATTAATGATGGTTTATCATGGTTTATCATGGTTTATCATGGTTAATGATGGTTAATGATGGTTAATGATGGTTAATGATGGTTAAATTGGTTCACCTGATGGTCAATGATCCCATGGGATCAAATGCTTGGGTTAACCATAAGTTTGTTCGTTGTCATAGCTTCACTGGATCATTGGTAGTCATGGGGAGAGAATCACCAACAAGCTCAAGCTGAATAACTACTAGTCGTGGTGATTTGGTGGTTTCTAACAACAGGCAATTGTTGATACTGGTTGAGAACGCTTGATCACGATTGATAACTTAATAGTTGAGAATCTGTTGGAGCCAAATCAACTTAACCAATATCAGGTTAGTGGTTCTTTTCATAATCTGTGGGTTCTTAACTCATCGTGATAATGGTTGATAATGGTTAAGAACCACCAAAAAGTTCTTAATACTACGTAGGATCATAACCAGCAAACTTATGCTTAAAAAACTACTATGTGGGGATTTCTCATAGCCATTAGGAACCCCCAAGATATGGTTCAAGTTTATTGCCAAAAATGGTTGATACAAGCTGGATGATAACTAGGGGGACCCTTTGACATGAGAAACTCGACCATTTCTCGGTAGGTGACTTGTAGTGATGGTTGGTTGTTGCTTCATGGTTGATGTCTTGGTGATCGTGAGGCGCCCCTGGGGGAGCCTGTTGCTGCGGTGTCCGAGAAGTGGTTCTTTTGCTAGAGCCATGATCTGGCAAATGGTTTCAACCCCATTTGTTTATACGCTTGGGAAAATAAAACATATTTGGCTATGGGTCAACAATAACCAACCAATAATGGGGGAGAATAACCAACAACAATAGTGGGAAAACGATGGTCAATGATAGGGGAACCGGGGGACTAAGGGTTTTGATCCACTGCCATTTGAACCACCAAACTGTGATCTATCCTCACCACTCGAAATGGAAAATCTCTGTGGGATTCTTCCGAGAGTACCAATCTACTGGTGACCCCCAACATCACCTCACCATTCCACCTGTGCACCCAAGTGACTGGGGAACTACCAGTTGGTAACCCGTTCCATGATGATCCTTGCGATTGCTTCAGCATGCTTCATCCATCTATGTTTAGAATGTAAAACATTTCAGGGAAGGGATGAAGTTGCAGGTTCATATTCTAGAATTCACGAAGTATTGTATTGACCGGGAAATATGGCAGTTCCTCAGCATAGCCACATTTCAAGCAAAACACGCTGGAACACCCAACACGTCTTCTGATCGTATATTCTCATCTTCGGATGGCACCAAGCCAACTGAGAGCAGCATGTTCGCAGGGGTTTCCGTTAGTAGGACAAAAACCACCAGATTTGTCAACTGCTGCGCTGTAACTAGCTGGGCACTCCCATCACCAGCACGCACTGTTTGCAGCGGAGAGGCCGTAAGCCAACTGGATCGCGAGAATGACTGTCTTATCCTGAGTGCACTATCAACGAGGACATGCCCAAAAATGTGCGATTGATCATGCGACCTCAGCAGTATCTCAGGTACAATAGTCTTGAGTGTTCCACTAGGATAACAAAGTAGCTATGCCATGGTGGTGTAACCTTGATAAGGCAGGTAGTGCGACACCCCATGATCAACTAACATCTGAACTGGTCCTGCTCAATGCTTATATGTTAGTGGATGGTTGGTTGAAAATGTGCTGAACATGCCTTTTACCAACCTTGGATGTTTCGGAAACTACCTGTGTTTGAAAAATAAACGTTGGTCATTGCAAGTTGGGAAACTTGGAATGACACTTAGGAAGGCAAAGAGATTGAATCTGTGTTTGTGTGCGCATGCTGGTCAGATCCTGCAGTCCGTGGTGCTTGCTGTGCAGCCCTCTGAAAACGCCAAATGGAAAGCTGCTCTCCGAGCCCTCTGTGCATGTATGCACATGCATGGTCATGTGCCCATACATGTAAAACATACCTGCACAGCAGGTATAACTCCATTCCTGCCCATGAAAATTGGCTCAAGGTGCCAGCTTTGAAGTAGACCTCCATACCCCTAAACTGCCTAAACTGCTACCCCACCCACCAAGACCAAACCAACATCAACCAACCTGGTTGGTGGTTTCAACCCCTATGAAAATATTAGTCAACCAACCATTTGTTACAAATTACTAGAGAAAATAAAAAATGTTTAAAACCAACATCACCCAACATTAATCGACCAACCAGCCAACCAACGGTACCAACATCAACCTTCACCATGAAGTTTTCGCGCCAGCTTCGTAGACCGCATCCTCCATGGACTCCAGCTGAACTGTGACCTCAAACATGGAACTGCGAACGGTAAACTTGGCAATGGAGAATCCACCAAATGGTTTTTTTTATGGATACCCCCTATTGGTTACCCATTAAAATGGTTATTAATCACCAAAAGCCTTGGGGGTTATTATTACCAGGGGTTTTTTTAATCACCAAAAGCCACCTGGTTTCCCATTAAATTGGTTACCCCCAGCGCGGCGTCGCGCGCGTCGCCTCGCCGCCCGGGAGACGTGGGGCAGGGGAGGTCAGGGGTCCATGGTAGGCTTGGTGGCTGGCAGTTGGTGGTGCATTTTTCCAGTTTTAGTAGAGATGCAGTGAATCTATACCACGAAGAAACTGAATGCAATACCAAAAACACGAAGAAAGTATGTTCATGGCTGTAATCCGTGGAGTATGCCATGGTAAGCCTAATCTACTGTAGGTTGAACTATGTTGAACTATGGTGCGCAACCTAGGACCATGGCGGTAAGTTCAACCGTTGGTTTGTTTTTGGGGTGACCTTTGTTTAAAGATAGGGTTGTTTAGTTTTTGACCACGGTGAGTAAGCCTACAGAGTGGTACCCCCAGCTAGTTACCTCAGGGTAGTTCACTAGGGTAACTACAAGTTAGGACTACAAGTGGGGAAAGATATAACTATACGTAACTATGCATACTGGATGGTGAGTTATAAACCAACTTACCAACGGTTCTAGGGGTATTTGTACCTATACCAATTACAAAGTGGGGATGCATGTCCAAGTCCTGCTAGGGGTTTCAACAAAGTCAATCAATCAATGTTTGAAAGACATTCACCATCCCGAGGGCATCAAGAACATGTTTTTTGAAAGCAGCATACCATTTCATGATGGTTAACAATGGAAGGTTCTAAAGAATAAGAGGTGACAAGAGCCCACAAGACAAAGAAAAGCAGTGTTAATTGCGGTTACTTAGGCGGAATATCCCAGGTGGCTCATGACGCAGCAAAGCTTTTTGTTGACTCGTTCAGAGGCCTCTGCTTGGTTGGTCATCATGCTGCAGTCCTGTGTTTAGTATATCCAGGTGCCCAGACAGAAACTACCGCAAAACCTCTTGATTTGATCAACTGACACTGATTGACTACAACATCGAAACTAAACTTGAAGCAAAGCGAGGGAAACGTTCTCAGGTGGGGAGAAGAAATGACTACAAGAGCAAGAACATATCCTGTACTGCAGAGCCGTCACCACCGTGTTCAGGATCGCCCCAGGTAACGACTGACCCATCGCCCAAGATGGCAGCAAAGGCAAAGCTTGCAGCATGAACTTGTTGCACGTTCCGGAGCTGATCTTGCACTGCAGAGCTGTCCCCACCAGAATCTGGAGAGCCCCAGGGAACAGCGAAGGCATGCTTTGTCGCCTGAACTTGTTGCACATGCCTGAGCTGATCTCGCACTACAGAGCAGTCACCACCTCGATCTGGATTGCCCCAGGTGACCACTGACCCCTCGCCCAAGATGGCAGCAAAGGCAGCACTTGTGGCCTGAACTTGTTGCACATGCCTGAGCTGATCTTGCACCGCAGAGCTGTCCCCACCTAAAAGTGGATTGCCCCAAGTAATCACTGACCCATCGCCCAAGATGGCAGCAAAGGCGCCACGTGTAGCCTGAACTTGCTGCACATTCCTGAGCTGGTCTTGAACTGCAGAGGAGTCACCACCTTTTCTCGGATAACCCCAGGTAACCACTGACCCATCGCCCAAGATGGCAGCAAAGGCGCCACGTGTGGCCTGAACTTGCTGCACATTCCTGAGCTGGTCTTGAACTGCAGAGGAGTCACCACCAAAATCCGCATCACCCCAGGTAACCACTGACCCATCGCCCAAGATGGCAGCAAAGGCAGCACTTGTGGCCTGAACTTGTTGCACATGCCTTCGCTGATCTTGCACCGCAGAGCTGTCACCACCAGAATCTGGAGAGCCCCAGGTAACGACAGACCCGTCGACCAAGACGGCAGCAAAAGCGCGGTCTGTGTGCTGAATTTGCTGCACTTTCCTGAGCTGATCTTGCACCGCAGAGCTGTCACCACCCCAATCTGGACGGCCCCAGGTAACCACTGACCCATCGCCCAAGATGGCAGCAAAGGCAGCACTTGTGGCCTGAACTTGTTGCACATTCATGAGCTGATCTTGCACCGCAGAGCTGTCACCACCCCAATCTGGACGGCCCCAGGTAACCACTGACCCATCGCCCAAGATGGCAGCAAAGGCAGCACTTGTGGCCTGAACTTGTTGCACATTCATGAGCTGATCTTGCACCGCAGAGCTGTCACCACCCCAATCTGGACGGCCCCAGGTAACCACTGACCCATCGCCCAAGATGGCAGCAAAGGCATCTTGTGTGGCCTGAACTTGCTGCACGTTCCTGAGCTGATCTTGAACTGCAGAGGAGTCACCACCATTTCGCGGATCGCCCCAGGTAACCACTGACCCATCGCCCAAGATGGCAGCAAAGGCCCAATGCGCGGCCTGAACTTGTTGCACCTTCCTGAGCTGATCTTGGACTGCAGAGCTGTCACCACCACAATCTTGATGGCCCCAAGTCAGGATCCTATCACCTCCACAGCACCACATTGCAAAAGCCGAGTCCGTTGCCGCTACTTTTGGAAGTTGCACGACAGCAGTGAAGTGATGCCCATCTTGAATGCCGGTACCTTCCAAAGAGTCCGTGAGGTTAGTCAGCAAATGTCCCGTTTCTGTGGCAAGCCTAAGGAACCCCTGTCCGAACGACTTCTGGGCCAGCACTTTCAAGTCCCTCACGGTGGAATTCTGTGGGATTGGCAAAGTCTTTCTCTTTCCACTTGGAAGGGACACGGTGACTTGAAACATTTAGAATTGAATATGCGAAGCACGAACCCTACAATCTCGATTCAATCGCAGCCAGCTCTTGAGCCTGTGCCATGGCACTCTTCGTCGTGTGGTCTTGGGCTGTGCTGATTGTCATTGACAAATTCATCAACCTATGGTTTATTAATCCTGGGTAAACATTATTCATCATTAAGGCTTTCCCAGGTTTTCCAATGCTACGGGCGATTTCCCGGTGTAGCTTGCCAAGGGAAACCTATCGGCTTATCAATTATTACGGTGATGTCCATAGATCACTGGAGTGTAACAAGGTCACCATTAAAATGACCCAATTGATTGGCAACAAACATCATGATGACCGTGGGTTTTTAGGACGCGTCGGGCCGGTAGATACCCGCACGTTTTTTTAGAGGTGGTCGTCATGAAACCATTATCTTACAGGCTTTTGTTTGAGAACATGTTTTTGGAGCCGCTAGGAAATAACCTTTTTGAATTCAATCATCAGTTGGATCAGATGCCATGCCATTGCAAGAACACATGGCTCAAAAGAGGATTTCTGGAATGGTGAGAACTCAGCAAGCAATCATCAAGAAACGCTTTGACGGAAGGTGCCCGAAGAGACCGAACCAGCAATTTGATCAAAATGCCGTTGGGGCCACAGAGACGTGCGCCTTCCTGTCTTTAAAATAACACTTCAAAAAGGTCCGTCTGTGTTGTGACTCACATCCCTTCCATGGTTCTGTGCTCAAAAAGGTCCCGGATCTGCTGCTTCGCCTTTTTTTTCAGAGGCTGGCTGCGCAGGGTTTGTGCAATGTGGTTGCAAATCCTTTTGCCTGTACTTGTCATCGCCGTTGGCAGCGACGCAAACATTTCCAGGTTTTGTATGGTTTTGTCGAATTTCTGCGTCCATTGACTTTGGAACACAGACTGCCTGGAGCATTTTTTTGTCTCTTTTCCAGAAGGCATTTATATTACTCGTATCCAAGGGGTGTGCCAACGTGCAAGCGAACGCTAACATGACCCCCCCACCCACCCACCCACCCACCCCACCCCAAATGACCCACGGAGCATCAACATATTTTGTGAATGCAAACGAACCTTGACATCCCACCGCAAGCATCCTCCACGTAGCATCAACTCACGTGCCAATGCGCAAGCGAACGTCAACATGCCCCCCCCACCCCACCCAACCCCAAATGACCCACGGAGCATCACCATTTGCGTTTGTGTAGAAATGTGGATTGTGTGGGACGGAAACCAGTCCGTTGGCACAAGGAAGTAGAGGCATGCATGTGGCAGACCAGTCCCTGAAAGGTACAACAAATTTCTACAGGGAGATGAAGTTGAGTCCAAAATCATCTTGCAGAGATACCATGATGGTTCAAAGCACGGACGGTGTTGCGGGTATCTACCAGCCCGAAACTTACTAGAAGCCACGTTTGCGTTCCAACCACTTACAGCCAACGGGTTTTTTTGGGGGGATATCGCTTATCCACCGCATCGTGAACCATTCATGTGGCATTGACTCGTTGATCATGATCATTAATTATTAGCACGGCTATTGTATATAAGTACTG
>VSDK01001465.1:345522-358791 GCA_009767595.1 Symbiodinium kawagutii
CATCCACACCCATTCACATCCAATCACAACCATTCAATCATTGGCATCCATTCACATCCATTCACGTTCAGTCACATCCATTCATATCCATTCACATCCGTTCACATCCATTCACATCCAATCACATCCATTCACATCCATTCACATCCAGTCACATCCAATCACATCTAATCACAGCCATTCACATCCAATCACATCCATTCACATCCATTCACATCCAGTCACATCCAATCACATCTAATCACAGCCATTCACATCCAATCACATCCATTCACATCCATTCACATCCAGTCACATCCAATCACATCTAATCACAGCCATTCACATCCAATCACATCCATTCACATCCATTCACATCCAGTCACATCCAATCACATCTAATCACAGCCATTCACATCCAATCACATCCATTCACATCCATTCACATCCAGTCACATCCAATCACATCTAATCACAGCCATTCACATCCAATCACATCCATTCACATCCATTCACATCCAGTCACATCCAATCACATCTAATCACAGCCATTCACATCCAATCACATCCATTCACATCCATTCACATCCAGTCACATCCAATCACATCTAATCACAGCCATTCACATCCAATCACATCCATTCACATCCATTCACATCCAGTCACATCCAATCACATCTAATCACAGCCATTCACATCCAATCACATCCATTCACATCCATTCACATCCAGTCACATCCAATCACATCTAATCACAGCCATTCACATCCAATCACATCCATTCACATCCATTCACATCCAGTCACATCCAATCACATCTAATCACAGCCATTCACATCCAATCACATCCATTCACATCCATTCACATCCAGTCACATCCAATCACATCTAATCACAGCCATTCACATCCAATCACATCCATTCACATCCATTCACATCCAGTCACATCCAATCACATCTAATCACAGCCATTCACATCCAATCACATCCATTCACATCCATTCACATCCAGTCACATCCAATCACATCTAATCACAGCCATTCACATCCAATCACATCCATTCACATCCATTCACATCCAGTCACATCCAATCACATCTAATCACAGCCATTCACATCCAATCACATCCATTCACATCCATTCACATCCAGTCACATCCAATCACATCTAATCACAGCCATTCACATCCAATCACATCCATTCACATCCATTCACATCCAGTCACATCCAATCACATCTAATCACAGCCATTCACATCCAATCACATCCATTCACATCCATTCACATCCAGTCACATCCAATCACATCTAATCACAGCCATTCACATCCAATCACATCCATTCACATCCATTCACATCCAGTCACATCCAATCACATCTAATCACAGCCATTCACATCCAATCACATCCATTCACATCCATTCACATCCAGTCACATCCAATCACATCTAATCACAGCCATTCACATCCAATCACATCCATTCACATCCATTCACATCCAGTCACATCCAATCACATCTAATCACAGCCATTCACATCCAATCACATCCATTCACATCCATTCACATCCAGTCACATCCAATCACATCTAATCACAGCCATTCACATCCAATCACATCCATTCACATCCATTCACATCCAGTCACATCCAATCACATCTAATCACAGCCATTCACATCCAATCACATCCATTCACATCCATTCACATCCAGTCACATCCAATCACATCTAATCACAGCCATTCACATCCAATCACATCCATTCACATCCATTCACATCCAGTCACATCCAATCACATCTAATCACAGCCATTCACATCCAATCACATCCATTCACATCCATTCACATCCAGTCACATCCAATCACATCTAATCACAGCCATTCACATCCAATCACATCCATTCACATCCATTCACATCCAGTCACATCCAATCACATCTAATCACAGCCATTCACATCCAATCACATCCATTCACATCCATTCACATCCAGTCACATCCAATCACATCTAATCACAGCCATTCACATCCAATCACATCCATTCACATCCATTCACATCCAGTCACATCCAATCACATCTAATCACAGCCATTCACATCCAATCACATCCATTCACATCCATTCACATCCAGTCACATCCAATCACATCTAATCACAGCCATTCACATCCAATCACATCCATTCACATCCATTCACATCCAGTCACATCCAATCACATCTAATCACAGCCATTCACATCCAATCACATCCATTCACATCCATTCACATCCAGTCACATCCAATCACATCTAATCACAGCCATTCACATCCAATCACATCCATTCACATCCATTCACATCCAGTCACATCCAATCACATCTAATCACAGCCATTCACATCCAATCACATCCATTCACATCCATTCACATCCAGTCACATCCAATCACATCTAATCACAGCCATTCACATCCAATCACATCCATTCACATCCATTCACATCCAGTCACATCCAATCACATCTAATCACAGCCATTCACATCCAATCACATCCATTCACATCCATTCACATCCAGTCACATCCAATCACATCTAATCACAGCCATTCACATCCAATCACATCCATTCACATCCATTCACATCCAGTCACATCCAATCACATCTAATCACAGCCATTCACATCCAATCACATCCATTCACATCCATTCACATCCAGTCACATCCAATCACATCTAATCACAGCCATTCACATCCAATCACATCCATTCACATCCATTCACATCCAGTCACATCCAATCACATCTAATCACAGCCATTCACATCCAATCACATCCATTCACATCCATTCACATCCAGTCACATCCAATCACATCTAATCACAGCCATTCACATCCAATCACATCCATTCACATCCATTCACATCCAGTCACATCCAATCACATCTAATCACAGCCATTCACATCCAATCACATCCATTCACATCCATTCACATCCAGTCACATCCAATCACATCTAATCACAGCCATTCACATCCAATCACATCCATTCACATCCATTCACATCCAGTCACATCCAATCACATCTAATCACAGCCATTCACATCCAATCACATCCATTCACATCCATTCACATCCAGTCACATCCAATCACATCTAATCACAGCCATTCACATCCAATCACATCCATTCACATCCATTCACATCCAGTCACATCCAATCACATCTAATCACAGCCATTCACATCCAATCACATCCATTCACATCCATTCACATCCAGTCACATCCAATCACATCTAATCACAGCCATTCACATCCAATCACATCCATTCACATCCATTCACATCCAGTCACATCCAATCACATCTAATCACAGCCATTCACATCCAATCACATCCAATCACATCCAATCACATCCAATTACATCCAATCAAATCCAATCACATCCAATCACATCCATTCACATCCAATCACATCCAATCACATCCATTCACATCCATTCACATCCAATCACATCCAATCACATCCAATCACATCCATTCACATCCAATCACATCCATTCACATCCAATCACATCCAATCACATCCAATCACATCCAATCACATCCATTCATGGCATTTATTTCCACCAAGTCGCCAGCATGTAGGACTCTGAGCGCCTGGTTGAGGCGCGACGGCTGGTCCGCGAGGTCCCAGCGCGCGGCGACTCTGAGGCCGTGGATGCGGTCCCCACCCCAGCGAAAGGGCACACCTAGCGATGCCATCGGCAGAGAGCCGCGGATGGTGCCATGGATGCCCTGGGGCCTTGGAGAATTTCTGGATTATAATAACCACCAGAATAACCACCAGGGGCTGGAAATTTCGTGAAAATTTGGCTTCATTTTCGGAGGGGATCAGTGGGAAGTCATGGTCAGTGATGGTTCAATCATGGTTCATGATAGGAAAAAATGGTGGGAAGTCAAGAAAAAGTGATGGTTGATGCTGGACCGTGGATGATTCACATGTTGGTGAATCTACTGATCACTGTCGATTGACAAGGGTGAATAGTCAACAGTCAGATGGTTTCAAAACATAAGCTGCCTGGTTGTTTCAACCCCCATGAAAAAATATTGGTGAACCAACCATTTGTTCGTAGTTACTACGGGAAAAAAAGTAAATCACACCATCCACCACACGATCTTTGGTCATTCTCCCTACGATCAACCATTGTTGACCGTCATGAAACCACTGACCAGTGGATTTGAATTTTAATTCTAGCGCTCTTAGGGGTCTAAGGTTCCGGGGGTCCAGAGTTCGGTACGGTTCTTTTTGTTCAGTTCAGCAGAAAACATCAGTCCCGAACCTAGATGGAAACCATCATGAAGCATTGCTGTAATATGCTATAAGCATTGTCAAGCATCACTAAACCACCCATATACCATCGTCAAACCACCAATTAACCAGCATCGAACCACCAACTAACCATCCCGACTATCAATCATCATCTAATCAACAATCAACCGTCACTCAACCACCAATTAACCATCATTAATCAATTCGCGAAGCTGCCGGCTAATCACACGCATTCTTCGGGCACATCGGTGGCCATTTCTTCTCAAAGGAATGGGTGGCAGCTATTGAAACTGGCCATGCTCCACGGATAACATGCGGCTGTTGTGAAGCAAATATCACAGGTCACGCGGTCCCAAATGGCCCCTAAGTATTGTGTGGAAACGTGCTTCAATAGACCCAAGCTCGTGTTGAAACAATGGCCTGTTGATAGTTTTGCTGGCCCTAGTTGGGTATGTCGATGAACAATGTTTGGCAATTGATAATCGACTTTCAATGATAGTCAATAGTGGAGCCAACAGCCAATTGAGTGCAACCGCCGGATATACTTCTGCCATTGACTTGGCCGGTCATCTTGCGATGCTATTGGCAAATGACCAACTCTTTGTCGTACTCCTGCTCTTTTTGTTTTTTTGTAACTGAGCACCATTCCTCTTGATTATTCCTTCTTATGCAACTAAATGTTGTTCATGATCGATAGTTGATTATCAAATGCGATTTTGAATCACCATCATGCGATGACTCACAATTTGATTGGTTCATCATCACACAATGATATCTGCAACATACAATAACTGTGAATCACGGTAATTGTTGCTTACAATCGCCTTTCCTCAGAGTCATCCATTGCGACTGGAGCACCATTCCTCTTGATGATTGCTTCTTATGCACCGGAATGTCATTATGGATGATCAATTTGTTGCTTATCGAATCTGAGACTACGAATCAATTGCTATTACTGAATTCCACGAATCTCATTGAATCACTCTCAGTCAAAAAAAAAGCTATATAATCAGTGGCATTCTATGACAACTATTGCGACAAATATATATTGAGATGAATTACTATCAGTGACAACAAATTCTTGCTTAGCATCGCCGGTCCTCCAAACATCCCCCGCCAAACAACGGTCCCCAGCCACCCCAGCCACCGCAGCGCCTCTCGCTGCGCTTCGCCCACGCCCTTTGCCTTGGAAGTGACGCTGTGGCGGTGGTGATCCTGATGGTTTCAATGATGAGCTTCGACACCTTGGTTTAGCCTGATGATCTAATGATGATTTGAGTGATGGATTTTATGATGGGTTTAATGATGATTTCATGATGATTTGATGATGGATTCAATGATGATTTGATGATGGGTTTAATGATGATTTCATGATGATTTGATGATGGATTCAATGATGATTTGATGATGGGTTTAATGATGATTTCATGATGATTTGATGATGGATTCAATGATGATTTGATGATGGGTTTAATTATGGGTTTAATGATGGATTGCATGACGATCTAATTGTGATTTAATGATGAGTGATGGTGATCCTGGTGAATTTGATGAGTGATCATGAATTGATGGATAAGAAAAATGGAACATCATGAATTGATGCTTGCTCAACTGCGCTCCATTGAACTTTGTTGCTTTTGCTTGATTGCAATCATTAAGCATCATTCATGATAAGTCACCGTATCCATCAATTCACCATGCTATTTCCATGTTGCCATCCTCTAGTGGTGGGTGCTTGAACCATCCCTATGAAGAATACTCGTCACCCAACCGTTCAATTATCATTGTCAATACATTTGGGGAAAGAAAAATGTGAATAAAACCACCAGCCAGTCATCTTTAACTATCACTATCCTACCAGTATCCTTGCCATCCTGAATCGCAACTGGTTGGTGGTTGAAGCACCCCTCTGATAAATATTCGTCAACCTACCATTTGTTAACAATTACAGGGAAAATCGAAAAAAATGTGACTCAAATCACCCACCAGATGATCTTTGGTCATTCTCCCTATGGTCAACCATTGTTCACTGTCATGAAACCGTAGTTGTTTAACCATTATTGTTGCTTATTATCCCCTATTAACCATTATTAATGGATATCCCTGATATAACGCAACATGCTCCCCTACCATTATTAACCGCTAAGCGCAACCTATACAGAAAAATGGGGGGGCCGGTGAAGAACCATAGTTCACCACCAATAACCTCCGACCAGACAGCCGTTTTTTCCACTCCCATCCCGCGGCACCTGGATGTAACTCTGTGAGCGTTTCAAGTCGCGACTGCGCCGCAGCGCCGGGTCCGACGACGTCGACAACGTGGTCGTGGACCTGCCCTGCACGGGGCACACCTGCCGCCACGTGGGTGCCATGGATCTGTTGGGAACTTCAGCTTGACCATCGTTAGTAATACATTGGACCATTGGAACATCAATCAATTCATCCAACCATCATAAGTTATACTAATGTAAACCTGTCAATAGTAACCCCCCCAAATAAAGTACGCCCACTGGCCGGGTTTGAAATAACAAACCCCCAAATAAAGTACGCCCAGAAATTTGGGGCAACCAAATTTTGTGGAAAAATATCCTGAACCTGTCCAGTTTTTTCAAGTTATATTTAGCCATTAGGCAATTCACGTAGCAATGCTGAATTCATGATCCAGATGTTGGATGTCTGAAAAAATTCTCAACCCTCAATTAATAAATTCCTAATTTAAAACCGTATCCGGAAATTAAGAAAATCAATCTCACAAAGGGGGTAGCCTTGAAGCCTGAGATCCTCTAAATAAAATGTTTGTTTTTACCCCCTAAAGAAAGTATCTTCATCTGATGGTCTCTATTTTTTCAAAGTATATTTAGCAAATAGGCAATTCACTTAGCAATACTAAACTCATGATCCAGAGGTTGAAGAATTTCTGGTTTTTAATTATCTTTAACAATTAGCCCATTCATTTAGCAATACTAAATTCATGATGCAAATGTTGAAGATTTCTGGTTTTAATCATCTTTAACAATTAGCCAATTCATTTAGCAATACTAAAATCTCCTCTGGATTTCCTGCCAATTGGATTTCTTATTCGTCAATTGAAAAACAATTGGATCCCCCTAAATCAATGTTTATAGAAACTTATTCATAGGGAAAGCAAAGAAGAAGAGGGGGGGTTTACTATTTACCGGTAAACATTAATTTACTAGATAATAGTTAGTTAATAGTTCAATGGTTCACCCAACCATCATGATGAACTTCAGCCCCTGGCGCCATTCCTTGTGGGGCGCCTCCAGCATTTCCTCGGCATCGAAACGCGTCAGCTTCTCGGTGCCAATCGCCGCGCCGTGCGGCGGCGCCCCGCAGCGACGAGGATTGGGTGCCGAGGGCAGCTGCTCCACGTAGGCGGACAGGTCCAGGAACAGCCGACGCTGATGGTCCTGGCGGCGATAAAACCTGGACCCAGATGTTTGTTTCATGGTTAATAGTATGGTTAGTAGTGGTTTTTATGGTGAATAGTATGGTTAGTATGCTGAATGGTATGGTGAATGGTATGGTTAGTATGCTTAATAGTGGTTCATAGTTGTTTTTATGGTTGATAGTGGTTAATCATGGTTGATAATTGACCCAATGTTTAATGAACAGGTAATAGTATTAATAATGGTTGATAATTCCTCTAGCATGCAGTTAATTGGTGGTTAATGGTCCAGGTTATCATGGTTTAGAATGGTCCATGGGTTAAGAATGGTTAGCAGTGGTTATCATGGTACCTACCATGGTTGAACCATCCCCTATGTTATCATGGTTAATGGTTCGTTGACGGTTAATGGTTAATGAGGTGGTTACTATCATGATTAATGATGGTTGATAATGTGGTTAATAGTATGGTTAATAATGGTTGATAATGTGGTCAATAGTATGGTTGATAATGGTTGATAATTTCATCAGCTGCTTGGAGGTTGAACCACCCCTGTGAAAAGTATGCTTGTCAACTGTCAACCAACCATTTATCAACAACTACGTTCGGGAAAGTAAAAAACATTTGAAACCACCAACCAGTTTTGTTGCCAACTTCCAGAACTCTTAATCATGGGGCCACCATGACTACCATGGAGACAACGACACCTTCGAGGAACTCTGCCATGAAAAAAGGAGGCTTAGAGCTGCGTGGGGACGACTAAGTCTCCCCAAGCGTTTTATCATTTCAGCGCTTGGCTACTGGGCTTCTGCTTGCTGATCCAAGCTCTGGTTGGCCCCCGGCTTTCCAAATGCGAGCGCTGGTTGTGGTATCTATGACCATTTGATATCAGATCACCGTCTCTAGTGGCAAGGGTGTATTTAATAGCCATGGCCGTAACCATGATTCACGATAAACATGATTTATAAATATGATCTATGGCTATTAATGGTTATTCTAACCATCAATATTTGACAAAATGCCTAAAAATGATAATTTCTGGCCATCAACCATTGCTGATATCACATAAATGATGATCAATACTTACAACAGCGTGCCGTTCAAGCACCATATCCAGGTGTTGGCCCATCCATCCGAACCTCCAAGATCGTTTGAAGGTTCCGCATCAGCAAGGTTTTGTCCGACGCCATGGCGTCTAAAAAAACGGGTCTTCTGAGAGAAGACTGCGGGCATGACAGTGTGGTACGAACGATCTCTGGAAAGTTGCGGGTGGTGGAAAAAACCCTTTTTTGGCGGGGTTCACCACCACCAACCAGTCATCCTTATCACTATCCTGTCCTTGCCATCCTTAACCACATCTGGTTGGTGGTTGAACCACACCTCAGAAAAAATGTTCGTCAACCACTTCTTAATAACTACTAGTAAAAATAAAAGATGTTTGAAACCACCGACCCCTTCTCTTTGATTGGGGCAACTACCCCAAAGAAGGCAGGGTAGTCGCTCCCACATCAATTGAAACACCCCCTCGCTATGCCATGGTTGGTCACCATCAAGTTGCATCGTTTCGACAACGCCTGCCATGGCCCATGGCTACCAGTGATGTTACCCGTGAGGGAACACAAAGCTACGTGAGAAACCTTCAAGGAATCACCAACCCTCATAGCCCTTTGTCTGCTTGCTTCCCCACGACTCAATGATCCCAGGTTCAGGACCTGGTATGGTCATCATCAGTAGCGTCTCATCTCATCAAAAACACAACTGCACGATACTGCACGCGTACAACGTGTGAGCGGCATCCAACCTAAGTAATAAGTAAAAGCAACAAATCATAATCGTACAGATTCGAACCGGTAATCAATCTGTCAAATCGTATGGTAGTGACTCATAAGTCATAAGCCAGACTTGATAAACAGCCAACGATTGGGCTATGGGACGTTTCATTGGACAATCAGTTGTTCTTGCAATCTTCACATCTGAAACAGAAGCGACCACTAAACACGAAGCCCGGCAAAAAGAGATCCTTTTAACCTGAAGGGCAAATATCTGCTAACAAAACTATTGGCCCTAAAAAACTATACAAAACTATTGGCTAACAAACTCTAACAAAACTATACAAAACTATTGGCCCTTGCGCTTCTGGCAGGGCAAGCTTGGCTAGTCACGTACTGGTGGCCACCGGTGGCCGCATGCCGTCGCCATTCGTCACGGCGATCTTGCCCAATTCCTCCCTGACCTCAAATTGCTGGCGATTTACAGCAGGGATGTTATGGTGGCCAATTGGTGGTTAGCTGCTGGTTCATTGATGGCGAGTTGATTGTTGTGGTCAAGGATGGCAGATTCATGGTATGTTGTGGTCAATTTATGGTTCATTGATAGCGAATGGATTGTTGTGGTCAATTGATAGATGGGATAACTGATGGTGGTTTGATGGCAGATTCATGGTATATTGTGGTGCTTTGTTGATGGTCAACTGATAGTTCATTTATGGCTAAGTGATGGTAAATTGTGCCAGTTAATTCATGGTTAAAGGATGGTGCACTGATGGCTAATCCATGGAATACTATGGTGGTTGATTGACGTTGAACTGATGATCAAGTCGTGGTTGATTAATGGTGGGTTGTTGGTTGGCTAAGCTGCGGATAGGACATTCCGCCATGGCAGAAGTCCCCCTGTGCCAAGCAACAGATACATAGGTCTACGCATCACTGGAAGGGAACATTGGTGGAAGTACCCCAAAGTGACTAGGCGTTGACCAATCTTATTTTAGCGCGTGCGTTGCTCGGGAAAATGTGTTTGCCAATAGTCTGGCGCTCGGCCACGCAAAATCGTTTTTCTTGACCAGCAATGATGAGACACATACACGAACAAAAAATACGCATTCATTTGTCCACATAGCCCATGGTGTCAACGGGCTTGTCCACATAGCCTATCTGCATCAGGTGTAGATCGCGAACCAAGGGGCCTTGGCCACTTGGGTTCTCAGGGCAAAGAGGTCCACAGCTTTGGCAGGTCCTCGCAGTTCCACGCAGCCGTTCAAGAACTCCTGGGGGCACCATGCGGGCGACAGGGGCTCGGTAATGAGCCAAGAAGGAGAACCAAGGGCGGTTGGCAGGTTGACAAGTTTCTTGTCAATCAAGTAGCCTAGTGGTTGATGATTGGTGGTCAATGGTGAAACGATGGTTGGAAAATTTGGTAATCATAGTGAATGATTTGAGGATCCAGTTGCTAATGATGCAGTATGTACTTCGAGGTAAGTGTTCCTTGTTTGGGACCGTTGGTTCATGGCTGAAAAGGGTGGCAAGTTGCCTGGTTGACAGGGACCAACAATAAGCAGCAAGCCATTGACACAACTTTAGGGTTTGGTTCGTAGCTGCTCCCACCATCGGATACAGCTTGCACCGTCTAAGGGCACCCATGGCCTGGCAACCCACCTGCTCAAAACCTGGGTCCAGGTGACGTAAGTCCTCGGTGAATCTCCAGTTACATGCTGGGCTGCGTCCGTCCTCGTGGTTGCTGAACCAACCATAACCATCCCATGCACCCCCCCCCAGGCACTCATCATCAGCACCACCATAATCCAAACATCTCAATTATACATGTCAAACAAACCAGCAACCAACATACCATAACCAAGGGCGCTTGACAAGCTGTTTAGCAGTTATCAAGTAGGCATCCAAACATCCAGATTTTCCTGAGGAAACCATTGCAGGCCGCCAATTTTGATTTGCCCGTAACAAGAAGCCCCCATGATTAGCGCGGCCGCCTCCATATCGATCTTGCAGTCTCCGTTGTGATCGATGCTCTGGAACAGCGTCCAAGCATCGGTTGCTTTCAATTCCTGGGCAACGAGCGCGTCGACATCGAGAAGATACAGTAGATAAAACGGTTTTGCACACGTTTAGTCAGACATATGATGACATCTGATTTTCTGCTCATGTGCTTTTGTGTTTCTTCATTGGGTTTCGTTGCAGTGATTGGTGTTTCTGTGGCATTTGCAAGGTTCTTGCAATGTACTTTGGATGGAAGATCGTCGAAATCCTGCGAATGCCATCGCCGACTATTTCTGTGGTCATTTTGTGTGTAGTTCTATGTGGTTATTGCTTTGGAAAACCTTGACGTCAGAACCAGGGCCTCCAAAGCATAGATTTTGACTCCGTTTGCCTTTCCGTTGAGCGAGAATCTAGAAAAGTGCGGCGTCACATCTTATTCTGGCCGCCTTTTCATGCATTTTCTAGATTCCTGATGATTAGCTCTTAGCAGTTTGCAAATTCCGTGTCTCAGAACGCACGGAAAGCATCTGCCCTCAGACGGCTAACGTTGGCAGCGCTATGGTTCTCGCAACGCCATTGCGACTGGGTGCGCCGTTGCCAGAGCTGAGGCTTGACGGGGCCATATCTTTGACTTGTAATGCTGTTTGGATCTTGTTCAAAGCTTTCCAGTGGAAAATCTACCATGGTAAAATCAAATGCTTGTTCAAGTTTAATTGACGTTATTACAAACTCAAAGCAAGAAAGTTCAAGCAGGACATCATCCAAGAACTCAAATGCTGCCAAGTACACGCACTCGCGTACGGTTTCCCATCCACTAGCACAGGATAACGTGCATCATCCATGATGTATATACACGTTTGTTGCTACCGCACCATTAGCCAAACAAATCACCAGGATCCAATTCTGATCAGAGCTCCCCATTGGCGAAGAGGGAGTACCATAAGAAAAGCTCGATATCGTAAGTTGTTGGTCGATGGACACCCGCTGCCCCCATCCTTATTGCCTCTGGGGCAACCGGTGGTTCCGCTAGCTTGAAAAATGCACCACCTGCCGGCACCTGCGAAACTGACGTCTACCCAGGCACAAGCGTTTCGAACATTCCACGCACATCATCATCATCGAAATGCTTCTCGATGTCCTTGGCGTCTATTCTTTGCCGCTGCATCTGGTGATGATAACTCCGTTACACTTTGGCTGAGTGGTTGCAAAGCTACGTGGCAAGCAGTGAGCCCGCAAGGACAGCTGAGAAAAGAACTTGTGGGATGGGACGCTGCAAAAAAAAAATGTACCTGGTTTAACTGACCCCAAATATATGCTCCTGAAATTAGCACACAGAATTGAAGCCGCTTGCCATATCTCCGGTATTAGCCTGATACTGTTTACTCCCTATTGGGTTTCATCTCTCATCGATCCATCCATCAATCCATCATAATCTATCTGTCTGTCTTTTATCTCACCAACTATACTGAATAACTAACTTGCGTCGAGCCAACAAATCATTTCGGAAGGAAGGAAGGAAGGAAGAAAGGAAGGAACGAATAACTCACTAAATCTCCAACTCAAAATGATTCAATTAGTTAGACTCTGTCTAATCGCTTTTCCACAGCCCATCTAACATATGGACCGCACAAGGCGGCGGCGGAAACTCCGGAATGAATAGCCTGTAGGAACAGAGGGTTGGTTGAGATGAGTGATGGTGTGGATGGCTGAGAATGGCTGAAGATGGCTGATAACGATGATGATGATGACGACGACGACGATATGGTGGTGGTGGTGGTGGTGGTGGTGGTGGTGGTGGTGGTGGTGGTGG
>VSDK01001465.1:359152-422944 GCA_009767595.1 Symbiodinium kawagutii
TGATGGTGATGGTGATGGTGATGGTGATGGTGATGGTGATGATGATGATGATGATAATGATGATGATGATGCTGATGCTGATGCTGATGCTGATGCTGATGATGATGATGATGATGATGATGATGATGATGATGATGATGATGATGATGATGATGATGATGATGATTGGTGGTTCAATATGCTGTGTTTTCTGTCTTTGCGCATGTTTTCTCTGGGTCTTTAGGGGGTCCTGTGTGTTTTTCTCTGGTGTTTTCTCCGTTTGCTTTCCGATAATTCGATTGATCGATTGATTGATTGATTGACTGACTGACTGACTGATTGACTGACTGATTGATTGACTGATTGATTGATTGATTGAATTGAATTGAATTGAGTTGAAATGAATTGAACTGAATTGAACTGAATTGAATTGATTGATTGATTGATTGGTTGGTTGGTTGGTTGGCTGGTTGGTTGGTTGATTGGTTGATTGGTTGATTGCTTGATGGATGACCATGGTGATGATGGCAACGTGGCGACGAGGCTGCTCTGTCCCTCTTGGACCATCCAAAAACGTCGCCAAACCTGCGCTTTTTTGACAATTTTGACTTGCAAACGCGCTTCTTGCCGCAGCGTGTGCGATTTTGCACTCCGCTCTCCCAACTGACCTCCGCACCCGCCCGCTTGATGAGCCTACCTTCTCGGCCGTCCGGTAACACAAAAGTGAAGAAAAACAGAACATTTCGTAGGATTCCTATCAGTCACGGACACACATCATGGATCTTCTCTCTTCTCTGCGACAGACTGGCTGCTGTAACTTTCTATACGTCGGACATTTGCCTTTCAAACATCGCTGGATCACACGGTATTTGATGGTATTTGTACATGTCTATACATCTTTTGAAAAAACTCATCGGTTGCTCCGTTACATACGAGCTCAGGAGCTTTTACCGGCAAACATCGCTGGAAACAGAGTCCCAGTTGATTCTCGCTGGGAGATCTGTGGGCCGAGCGGCTGCGAGGGTCAAGGTGCCCGTGTGGGCCGTGTCCAATTTGTTGAAAAGTTCCTGCAGCGTGCACCGCATCTTCTCCTGAGAGTCCATGGGAGCCCATGGGAGCCCCGGGTTGGGGGGGTACGCGGCACCGCTGAAGGCTTGGGCTTGGCATTTGGCGCCCGTTCAAAATGAAGGTTTCGGCATGGTTTGGAAAACTGTCAATTTTAGATGCTTGGTAGGGTTGATGACCAATAGTTCATCTATACTCATGGTAGTGATATGAGGTGATCGATCAGCTCTATCCACAAGCCATGGTGCGAATTTCCATTTTTTGGCTTCTGGTAGTCCACCAACAAAACAAGGAAAGCCATGACCCTGGCAAACCCAGGATGTTCAACACAACTTTCGTAGCGCAGATCGGCTCTTATCACACCTGCTATGGCATCATAGTCCTGGGAAGTATTGATGGGTCTTATTTCATCATAAGTGGATATCATCTTGATATAAAAACAAATTTCATTCTGATTCACAATGTTTCTTCAAGGGTCGTGGTGGCTGACATTCAGAATCCAAATTTGATAGTACCTTTGGATACATTTCGATAAAACAAACCTTGGGTTCTCCATAGCCGTCACCGACACAATAGGGGGCAAAGTGATACTGTCTGAAAATACATGTTCAACACGAACATGTTCAACCTCGGACTTCCAAGATGTATCAACAAATCACGAGGTGAGATACCAGATAAAAAAAATCAAAAAACCCAGCTCTAACCCTCCCATTAATATGGTCGAGGCGCCGTGTCCAGGAGCAAGTTTTGAACTGCCATTTCTTGATCCCGTTCAGCACCTTCGATGGCCGCATTACCTTGGCATCAAAAACAATGCGAACGGCAATTCTTAGCGTATCGAGTGTCAGCGCTAACGGCACCCCCAAAATGGTTTGTGTTTTTGTGTTTTAGTCTTGCGCAAGGCGCACTGAAAATCAATCAACCGCAAAGTTCCAAAATGATCATCCCATACTCGAGAAACATTGGAACGGTTCACCTTGAAATCCAAACAATCTAGAGTGGTCCATGCGGGGGCAGGAATCATCCATTTACGGCGATAATGAGAACCATATCAAATTTAATACGTTTGGCAGCAACAGTGGCACATCACGTGTTTCCGATATGCAGGTTCACAACGCAATCGTGGTTTTCGGAAGCAATGTTGCAGGAGGAAACAAACCCTTGCGAAGATACATGTGGAGTTGCTCAGGGAACCATTGATCCCAATAAGCAAAACGAACTTACCGCATCCAAGACTGCAAACATTAAATAAATAAACCACCACCCCGAAAAAAATGCCATGACACCAACCCACCCAGATGCACGGACCGTCTATCGCAGCCAAGGATCAGAAAACGCCTGCCAAATTCACACGGAAAGAAAGGACAGCAACGAACTAACACAATCAAACAAACCTGGAAAGTATATTCAGGGTTCTTCTGCCTCCTACCACGCCTGCTAACATCACCCCCAATTGCAGCGTGCTGGCTCGCAAGACTCTGAACCTGGCCTGTCATGACATTGAGCAGAGCAAAGAGGCTGAACCTTTGTGAGCGACGAAGGCCCACCCATGGATGAAAAATTTTGACATTTTGATTGCTTGAGGTTGCTTGATAAACTTGGGATTGTTGCTGCTGCCAAGGATGGAATGGCCCTTGCACACCGGGTTTTGGCTCACTACTGTTCAAGGCGGAACTTGATTTAACCCTACGGCCAGGCACCCTGTGTGGGGTCCAGGGTCACTTCTTAACATAATTTCTGGGTCACTGCCAAACACAGCGATTTGGAGTCACTTCCAAACACCATTTAAGAGTCGCTTAGAAATACCACCGCGCAAAAAGGTTCCCACGCACCTGTAAGTTTGGGGGCCGCGACATGGGACTGCAGCTACACACACAACCGTTGGCAAGGTTCCTACACACCTGTAGGTTTGGTGGCCGGGACCAAGGACTGGTTTGGGAATAGAGGGGTCATAGTAATATTGTTTCCAATTGGATTTTGCACATAATGACCCTGGAAAATCAATAGTTCAAACATGTGGGCCCTGGAAAAAAGTAGAGTTCTGGGGCTTCCATGGGGGTGAAATTTCCTCAATCTGGGGTTCATGCATGCGCGTGCCCAACCTACATCAAACACATGCTTCAAAATTCTACCGCTTTGACGAAACATCCCAGCACAAAGTTGGTGCTTCGCACTGGCTGCATTTTCTCTTGGAGCAGCGATGCGACATCCATGTACGGGTCACGATTTGCGTGCACACTGGCAGGCCAGTCCGGCAACTGCAGAGGATCACGCGCGTCTGCCCAGGTCATCTCGCTCTTTGAAGCCGCTGCATACCCTGAGCAGGATGACGCGAACAATTTCGGAGCGACCCTTGGCCCGCGTTTTGAAGCGACACTTTCCTGGCGTTCTGAAGCGACCCCCTTACCCCTGCGCGGCGCGCAGATTGAAGGCGATGTTCCCCGGCAAAGTTGGCGACGACCACGACGCGACGATGACTACAGAATGAAGGTATACAGTGTTTTCATCGTCTCCAGTGTTCAAGAAAGAATTGTTTCAGTATCCCAACCAACATGGAGGTCAAAGAGGGTGGCACACTTTGCCCTCTTCATGGAAAAAGTTGATGTCGCAATCAACATAGATGTCAAAAGGGGTGGCACCCCTAGCCTATAAAGGCACGCTGATGGTAACATTGCAGCCAACATGGAGGTCAGAGAGGGTGACAAATTTTCATCCTTTATCAAACAAGAGCGTTGGACGCTGCAATTAACATGGAGAAAAGAGGGGGCGGCAGCTTTTTGATCGCCTGTCAAAAAAGTTGAAGCCCAAGCCTTTACTGGGTCATCAAGTTGAACAGGGAACTCGCTGCTTTCCAAGCGCTGCAGTCCCGGTTGGCGAGCCCTAGCTGGCTCCAAAACCAGGCAGCTTCAAGTCCACGTGGCCTTTGAGCCATGAGTTGGCGCCATTCGTCACGACAAGGCAACACGCAGCGTCTGTGGGTAAGTCTACCCCTCGACAATACGCCTACGTTCTTGCAAATGCCTATGATAAAAGCCGGGGACGCCAATGCTTGATTGGAGCCCGGGCCTCGTCAAGTGTGCAAAAAACTGGAAGCTGGCTGCCGTCCTACAATGTGGGACGCGCGCCCAGCATGCTAACCCATGAAAGAAAAGCCTCTTGGATTGAACGTGAGCCTACGAAAACAAATCACAAACATGCGCCTGCGTCCTTCTGCGCAAGTTGCTGCGAGCTGCTGCAGGCTAGACTCTGGCTTTTTTTGCTGTAAGCTCATAAGACAACCCGTTTGATTTGCCCAAGCGCGGGGAAACATCTCCGAAGAAAAATTAGCGCCCAGCCGTTCTATCCTCTCCCAGAACCTTTGGATAATGAGGTTCTCCCCTGCCGCAGAAAAATGCATTGCCTATGCGGGCGGTAGCAGCCGAAGTGCACGGTAAGATCGGGTCAGGATGCCGTCGTAATTTTTGTTCTAGCGCCTGGGCTGTTGACAATAATTGACAAGCACAGGCATATGGTCTACTGTCACAAGCCGATCCTGCGAATGGTCCCTCCCAGCTGCTACAAGCCAGGTTTGCTCGCGTCGCTGATGATAATTTTTCCTTGCTGTAGTCAAGCTGGTCAGACTTAGCCGCCAGTTCTTATCATATGTTGCAATTCAATTGCCTTGAAAACCTAAGGGCTTGTCTCAGAAACCAACTAATGACATGAGAAAACTTCGCACCTTCCTTGATCTAAGAGCAGCAACGACTCATAGAAAGTCCCCGCGACATGAGCAACGTGCGCCAAGAAACCCCACATAGGTGCAATAGGCGTAGACCCAAATCAAGCCTCGGTGACCCTTGGGAGTAACCAACTAAAACCGACCAATCAAAACCTGATGTAACCAACTAAAACCGACCAATCATCACGGGCTATAACCCTGATGAGCCAACGGGCCCCCAATGGAATGAAACAACATGCTTTGTGATCAACAAGCTGCAGCGCAAAGACATGGCCTTGGTACGGTTGGAAACCCATGGAGAATACGTCGTCATGACATGGTCAGACTGGAATCACCCCTTAATCCAACACAACTGGCTACAATGGGTGCCTTTCATCAAAAACTGAATGGAATATATTTGGGTTCAGTGTTTGTCCATAAACCATGGCATCAAAGTGCACTACTAAACATCTAGTAATAACCACTACTAAAAGGGAAGCGGCCAGTTTTGGGGGTAACCCACATTTTGTTTTATCGCGCAGGCAGTTCTCCCTCGTGCGAGATAGTTCCTTGATCCCATCTGCAACAATTGTCAATCTATAACAAGTATATAAGGTGGATGACTGTCATATACCCAGTTCTGTACAACTGGTTGATCATTGATGGCTGGTTCCCAGTTGTTATGCAGCTGTGTTCTTCCCCATCCTCGTTGTGTTTTTCCAGTTGTCGTCACCAGCTCCCCGCAGATCACCGGCTTTCAGCGTCGGTCTGTTGCAGGTGGATCGGGCCCACGATTTGCGATCATGGATCGCCATACATGGTGAGTCATTCATCAAGGGATGGTCAGGGATGGTGAAGGCTCATGGTTAGTGCTTAGTTGACATCAGAACTGGGCCAATCACGAGATTGGAGATATGATTCAAGCGCCAAAGAGTTTGGAAACACCAGATTACTACAAACATCTTCACATAAGGCTTTGCCGTTATTGGGGGGTGAGCAAGTAGGTCCTGTACATACTCGTGATATGCATTGGGAGTTCTACAAAGATCTTCAACTGTGAGCGGATCGACTTATAGACGTGATTAATTGATAAACCCAAGGGGTAATAAACCCTGGTTGACATGAGCTGCTTTTAGCTAGTTTCAATTTCAACAATACAAATTCTTTTACAAACCAGTCACTGCATTCCCAGCTGGTATGACAAACAAATAAACTAAATAAATAAACAAAACCAGCAAAAACATAGCTGTTCTAAACCAACCCAAATTGAGAAAAAAAAATCAAACACCAGCTCTCCACGAACAACTTCCACATAAACCAACCAACCAACCCACCAACCAACTTTGCACCATCTCAACTCCCGGTGTCAGCACCCGGTCCCGCACCCCCCTGGTCCCTCGACTCGACTCGAGCGGCTGATGCTCAGCAAGGGATCCACCGCTTCGATCCAGGAGAAGCCGCCGCTGATGGACATGTAGAGCGTCAGCATCGACGACCTCGGCGAAGCCGGCGAGCTCGCCGCGACCCGAGTGGATGGCAGGCATGGCGGGTGTCATGATGGGAAATACCACGATCATAAGCGGCTTGGCATTCATGGTTGATAATGGTTAATAGTGGTAATAGTAGCTAATAGTGGTAATAGTGGTTAATAGTCAACTAGCCATTCATAGTGGCATTCGATAATGGTGGCGAATAATGGTTAATAGTGGCTAGTCATGATGGTTAATTGATGCTGAGCTGATATACTTCACCATGTTTCAGGGTGGTTGTTTTTCGACAATGGTGGCAATGGCTTGATGATGGTTAGTGGATGGTGAATCGTGGAAAATCATTCCAACACAAGGGTTGAGTAACGTTTGACACGCTGATTAGTGATGATTGCTGGTTCATAGTAGTTGCATAACCACTTGGTTGCCGAATTAGCATGGCATTGCTAGTGGATAATCAATGGCGGCCGCATGGTGGTCAAGGCTGATTTATCGCAATCATCATCGTTGTAGCAGCGCTCCGTGATAATTAGCCAGGTCACATCTAAACGCGTCTTCTGTGAAAAACCTCATGCAAATACAAGACGTTGGATACATACAGCAGCCGAGAACAACCCCTTGGGGGCCTTCCGACTTAGCACATGACCCAGGAAGAGCCGGGTCGTGTCCCTGCGGAAGATCATGAGCAAAAAAAATGCCATGATATGGCTATGGGATGCTATGGGTCAAGCAGTTAACCAACCAACTAATGGGGATAATCACCAAGCAATTTCATAGGGAAAACAATGGTTAATGATAGGGGAACCAGGGGTACAGGGTTTTGACTCACTGCCATGATATACCGTCACTTGTGTCGAACCAGAAATGCAACAGGCACCTGCTGAAGCAATCGACGATACTGGTGCCACATACTAGATATTATGTTTCATCACTCCCCAGCCACCAAGATTATTCGCACATGCATCATGATTCTCCTCAGGTCTTCAACCTAGCAAAATCAGCTTCATCAACAACCAACCATGTAAATTACCCAGTCGATGGTTGATCATTGCTTCCCAAACCAACCAGCTTCATGTCCCAAACCAACAAAAACCACTCATCAATAAACATCCCTAACCAACCATGAGATCCAAGAGCAAAGCCTAACCACCCCCAACCCTGGGGTCCAACCCCAACCCACCCTACCCAACCCAACCCCCACGCAACGACTCCACCAACGTCCCAGGCACATCAACGTTCCGAAGAACTTCTGCAGCGTTGCCACGTCGCCTTCTGCCAGGGAAGCCTTTGACAGATGCTCGTGGACCACGTCTGTGAAGAGAATGGCAAACCTCAGCTGGTGATGCTTTTCCAAGAGTGGTGAAGGGATGGGCTTTGTAGCTGGTGACTAGCTAGGTTTATAGCTAGGTTGATAGCTAGGCTTATAGCTAGGTTTATAGCTGGTGATGCTTGACAGTGACACTACATGCTTGATGATTAGGGAGTTGTAGTGTCAAATCAGGACGAGTACACCACTGGCTAATGGTTACCCTCTGGCCGTCCCTGAGCAGGAAACTAAAAACAACATTTTCTATCGGTAAAACCAGCATACATGATAGATTTTCTACTTCCACATTAGTTTTGTCAGAGTCTTAATGGCTCATGATCAACACTATTGATGGTTACTAGATAATTATTATATAATCGTTGATTGATGGCTAATGGTTCATGGTCAACGGATGGTGAATGGTGGTTATTGATGCAGTGATTTAGTAATCATTGTTTCATGATGTTTGGCAGATCTGACCTGCTGGTAGAACAAGGATCTTGTGACAAGATCTATATACAGACCTGTGGTGATCATCTATGGAATATATCTGTGAGCATATATCAATCTGGCGATGTTGTGAATATTTGTGAATATCGATCAGCTATTTTGACTACTTGCATCTGTATGGATTAGGTGAGAAGCAGATCACGTATTGCTGAGAATCAATACGTGGTGCATGTTGGTGCTCTCTCAAGCGAAGCAACAGGCCGGTGGAAACCTTGCGCATGCAAAAAAAGATGCGGAGGACCATTTTGCTTGTGGACATGCAGCCAGTTTGGGGCTTGACGATGTTTGACCCACACTCAATAAATCTCAGAGGGGCATCCACAACCAACCGGTTACTATGACAGAACGCATGTAACCAACTACAAACCCATAAACAATCCTAATTGGGCATGGCTTGCGACAAAAGCGGCAACTGTCCTTTGATAGGCTCTTAGGCTTCTCACAACCAGACAAACCATACCCGAATAGCTGGCTGACCAAATTGAACTGGTACAGGTGCTCCTCCAAACGGGCCCCTGCGTTGATTTGGCGAGCAGGTCCAAATCGCACAATGGATTGGCTCTATTGGCGGGTTGGTGATTAGGCAGATTCCATGAGTTAAAAAAAACATGCCAATCTCCAACAAGAGGGAGTTCGGAGCATTCAACCAGCCATGATCAACCGGGAAGTCTTGAACTCTGCTCAAAAAATGGGTCCAAACCCTGTACCCCTGGTTCCCCTATCCTTAACCATTGGTTTCCCTATTATTGCTGGTTATTCTTCCCTGTTATTGGTTGGTGAACTGCTTGACCCAGCTCGCCAAATTGCACCCCTTAATGGTTCGTGGACTCTGACCTCCCAACAAGACCCATGGCCAGCACCTCTGAAAACAAGGCGACCAACATGGCTCGAGCGACTCGAGCATCACCAGCGCGCAAGATTATTGTTGGGTCCTTTACGGGAGAGCCACGAACAAACCATCCAGATTTGGAAGGAAAACATGAGCTATTGAGCTGCTAAATTTCGAATCCTCTGCCTTGATTTTTTGTTGGCCAAATCATCGCAGCTGCAGTCATTTAGTCGGTTGGCTCATGACAGGGATGCCCCCATCCAAGTAGACCTCCCTCACAACTTTGAAACGAGACGCATATAGTTGATCAAGAGCAGCAGCATCAAGGCCCACAGCAAGGCTCTCAACGTCTCAAAAATGGCAACTACCTGTCATCGCAGGAGTTGGGGTTCCACCTGGAGTGCCATTCTGAGTGCCATTCATTGTGGCTGCGCTTATGGTTTGTACGCAAAAATCGTTGACATTGGGGTCGTCCTACGAGGGAACACATTGAACCGCCAATCTCAGATAGACTCTGAGATTTTCTTCACCCAGTGGGTCAAGTTCCTCAATCGTACCACGATTGTTGTTGTTTAATACCCCGGTTTGATCCCTACTTTCTTAAGAAATCAACCTAGCACCCAGACTCCATTGTTTTCCATTGTGATCCCACTATTAGCTGCGCATAGTTGCTATATCTCATTGCTGCTTCTCGGCCATTATTCACCCGTTTCTCAATCATGAACCATTCTCAACCATGAATTAGCCACTCCAACGAAACCACCATCATGAATTGTAGCATGAACTGCTCACAAACCATGATTGACCAGCACATCAACAACCGTTTCACCATTTATTACGTCCTGATTATTGTTGGTTGACGTTGGCTGCTATCCTCCACCAACCAGCTTGACCAAAATTCTCAACCATCCATCAACAATACTCAACCATTAACCTGTTTCGTTGCTGAACCAGCCTGTCAGCTAGCTTCTCAACCGACTTGTCACCCATCAACCAACCAACCGACCACCCACCCAACCAACCACCCAACCAACCATGGCTTACCCCTGCGGCTGATATCATGACCACCTTCCCCCCCCCGCGGGCGCACCAAGGTCTGCAAGGGCTGCACGAAGCGCACCACCCGCAGCACGCGGAAGATGCGCGTGAGCCGTGCCAGGCGCAGCACCCGCAGGATGCGCAGGTTGCTCCCTGCGCTGGAAGCAATGCCTCGCAACAGGAGCTGTGCAACGACGTGCATGTCATGTGGATATCTCCTGACATTTGTGAAGCATCTTGCCTTTAGATCATCACAAATAGATACTTAAATATATAATTCTATCTATTTATTCATAGCAATCTATGATTATGTGTGCATATTGAAATGTACAATAATGTCTACCCAGGATTAATAAACCCTGGTTGATTAATAGGGGGTATCCCCTAAAAGCCTTGGTTTTCTATTAAAAGGGGAAACCCCCCTAGTTAATCAACCAGGGGTTTATTAATCCTGGGTAGCCATTAATGTAAAAGTAGATATGTGCGTGTATCTGCGGGTGAAGAATTTAAATGTATACATGAAGGGTTCAAGCACCAGCTATAGTCAACAGGTTGCATGTCCGCGACCTGGAAAAGCCTGACCTCGCAGCGTGGCTTTCACTCCGCACTCGTGCGGGTCAGTTGCGGCATTGCCGTCAAAAAGGCAATGCAATCCAACCGATAACAAGGGCCACACAAGCTCTGGTGCGGCAGTGTGCTGCCTACAATGGAGATCAACTATGAAACATGGCTCAGGGAAGGCTGTCTGTTCAAAGCTTCCCAACTTGAGGCGAAAAAAACTCGAACCATGCGCCGATGAGAAAGAGATGAGATCTGCAAACTCCGCAGGATGCACCAGAGCACCTACATTGAAGGCTTTGGAACTAGCTTGAGGCCGCTCTCACGAGCTGCTGGCCACACAGTGTGCCGGAGGCACACCACGGGCGGTGCTTCACCTTTGAAAGGGACCTATTTTAAGCAGTGCTAGTTACACCATCCGAGAAATGTGGGTTCAAAAAATCAACCAGCTGGCCTTTTTGGAGGTCACCCAGCGACAAAGACATCGGTACCCCATACCTTTATTGGAACCTCTAAGTACATCTACCGATGCAATACCATCATATAATGTCTGAGTGTACAGGTATGTGTCTATGTTCATAATGTCTACATATACATACGTGTTCAGAATTAGTTCATAATGTCTATACATGTACATAAACATATACATATACATATACATATACATATACACATACGTATACACGTACATATACATATACATATACCTATACTTATATACCATGTCTTGAAATACACCTAGGCACCTCTTCAAATCTGTGCCTTGGAACTGACTCCCAGCCCAGGCACCCGACTCCGCATCCGCACTGACGGTGCTTCGGTGCACCAATACGGCGATCACGTCGTACCTCAACCGCGCGGCTTGGGAGGGGACGAGCTACGTGGCAAGGGCTGAAATGTCAACGCCTATGCCAGCAGCCCACAGCTCTGCACATGAAGATTTTAGATTTGCATGGTATTCGGATTGTTACTATGGCTAGGTTAAAGGTGAAGCTCTCCAAGCAAATTGTCAGCGCCCCAAGCAGATTAGAGCGGTTGATGGTGTAGTTGAACCCTCAGCACCAATGTTGGCACTGGCGTGGTCCCAGTGGATAGCTTCCATTTCTCGAAGGGTGACCCCTCCATCACTCCCGTTGCACTCCCGATGGAGCGCCTGCAGCCGACGGCACCAAATGTTAAAGCCAAGCAGGAGAGTCCAGGCTGAAAACTCACTTGCCCAGTTTCTCTTCATTCCAGAACCCAAACAGCTCCAAACGATTTGGGTCCCCAAACGGCGGAGAAAAAAATTCTACCCCCTGCACAAAGAGCGAATTAAGGAAGAGCTTGTTACAAGCAAGTGCCTGGCTCAGGTAGCTGCAAAGCTGTTGCAGGGTAGGAAGCAGCTGAAGGCGCAAGGCGAAGGCTTGGTCACCATACTGAAAAACATTTGTAAACCATGCTTACTAGCCATAAGCATGGTTAGAAATGGTTTCAAGCCATGCTTGTAAATGCTTATGAACCATGCTTATAGACCATACTTACGAGCCATAGCCATGGTTAAGAACCATTGGTTGACCATGGATTTTGACAACCAACAAGCAGCAACAACGACCCCAACCGCCGAGCCACACGGCTGAAACCACGATCAGCGTATCGAACCAATTCCTGGGCGCTGCCGGAGTAGGATCCTGGAATACCCTCCGGTAAACTAACCTCGCAATGGATTTTGACAATATTTTGTAGTGAAACCCCGGGAAAACAACAATAAATGGTGGATGTTCCATTGCCAGGTTAGTTTACCAGAGGATAGATAGAATATCAAATGGGAAATTCCCCAATCACTAAATGGTTCTAATATTGAACTTGGGAAAATTATATCTACTCAAGGATGATGAATTACAGCTGAAATATGGTTTGTATGTGTATGTCTTCATGGTGGGGTAAGACCAACACTTCCATTTGACCTCCCTCGTCGGTATTTGTCACGATGGATGTTTGTCATGACGGCTGACGGTTCATCCTATTTTGAGAACCCGCCATTTCGATATGTCCAAAAAATGTGATTCTCAGCCAGCAACCACCATCAGTATAACCACCATCAATGCGCATTTCACCCTGTGAAGTGCATCAGTCAAGCACTATCAAATAAGCGTTCACCACTAGAAACCATTAGTGCACCAACATTTACCACTAGCTAAGCATTATAAACCACTAGTAAACCACTAGTTCATCACCAACCAGTATATTATCGATGTACGAACACGAATATGTTTCTGATATCGTTCATGTCCACCACAGCGTGGAGACAAGTGCGAAAGCTGCGAAAATCACCCAGTATAAGCATTGAGTCTAACCATTAGTGGATCACTATAACCATGAGTGGAAAACTATAAACAATTAGTATAACCATTGGTGCATCACTATAAACCAGTAGCATAACCACGATAAACCATACTATTCTAAACCATCAGTACTAGTATAACCACTACAAGACCGCCATAAACCTTTCGTTTCGCATGTGTTTCCCTCGTTGATTTCCAGATTTTCCAACGGCAAGACGCCAAGCCGAGTGGGCTCCGCAGAAGAAGTCCTTGGGTCCCGCAGCCCCCAAGCGCAGCAAGAGCTCCAGGATGAAGAGCCCACCTCGTCATGTTGACCCATGGCTCGATTGACGGCGGTCAGCCCCTGCTGGCTGAGGATTTTCCGTGGTTTACTGATGTTTAGTTGATGATTGAGGCTGATTAGTGGTGGTTGGTTGTTGGTTTCAATTGATGCTTACAGTTGATGGTGGATTGGCAATGGATCATGATATCATGATCTACTTGTTGCTGCTTCATCATAGATCGCTGTTTCGCTAGGCCTGCCGGGGATGAATTACCATCAATTACCGTAAGATGGTGACCAAGGCCATCTCAATGGCTATATCCCCTGGCTGATCCAAAACCCAGAAGCTGCCTAGAGCAATCCATGCCCCCAGTGTTGGTTCCCCAACCCCTTCACCGTGTAAAAATTTTGAAGGGAACCTTTTCATGTTTGGAAGCTAAACCATTTGAGGGAAGGGACTAGGTTGCAGCTTCAAATTCTGAGCTTCACTAGGTTGACTGGGAAATATGGCAGTTCGTCGGCCCAATGTAACTAGCCAGATTGCAAAAAATTCTTTAGACAGATGGCACCAAGCCGGCCATGAGAGCAGCATGTTTGCAGGGCCTTCGGATTTCACAAAACCACCAGATATGTCGCTGTAACCAGCTGGACATCCCCATCAGCACGCAAGGTGTGGGTGTGCAGCAGAGACGCTGTAAGCCAACTGGATCGCAAAGATGGCTGGCGTATCCTGAGTGGCGTACCAGGCAACAAGGACATGCCCAAGCCATGTTGCCATTGGTGACCTCAGCGGTCAAGATCTCAGCATATCTCAGCAGTCTTAAACGGTTAACCTTGATAAACATGTAGCTTAACCCATGGTGGTGGAACCAGGAGGGGGCAGTGTGACAACCGATGATCAATTAGCTGAACTGGTCCTGCTTCATGCTAATTTGTAGATGGTTGGTTGAAAATGTGCTTAACATGCCTTTACCAACCTTAGATGCTTCGGAAACTACCTGCGTTTGGAAAAGAAGGTTTGCCATGGCAAGTCGGAAAACTTCTAATGTAGCTTTGGAAGGCTTGTGCTTGTGTGTGTGCATCCTGGTCAGATCCTGCAAATCTAGCAGTGGCGCATGCTGTGCTGGGAGTTGTCTGTCTATGTATGTACATGTATGTTCATGTGTTCACACATGTAACTGAGACATACGCACATCTGCATGGCACTTGTCCTATTCAAAAGGGGCCTTCCTGTCCATGAAAATTGGCTGGCACTTTCAGCTTGAAAGTAGACCTCCATAGCCCCTTAACTGCTACCCGCATCCGCCAAAACCAAACCAACATCGACCGACCAACCGGCCAGCTCAAGCAACCCACCAACATCGACCAAGTTAACCAACATCAACTTTAACCAACCTTAACCACCCTTAACCAATGATGCGGCTGATCCTTTCGCCAAGCGTCATACAGCGAATAGTCCAAGGCCTCCAGATGAACGGTGACCTCGGCCAGGCTGGGGACCCCCAACAGGAGAGAAACCAGGGGCCTTTCTAACTATGGTTAACTACTAATGGTCAAAAGTAAATAAAATTTGTGGTCAATGATAGTGAATCTAACGGATAATTACCCAAGCATCGAAGGACCAACCCCAGATCGGCACCAGCAGCTCTCATAAAGTCGCGCCTCTTAAGCAGTTTCTGGCCCCTCCCCATCCCTTACGCCACCAAGGGACGCCGATGAAGATGGAGTTCGTGATGATCACCAGCGCGAAGAATGCTTCGAACTGCCAGGCATCCACCTGCAATTCCAGAGCCGCAGCGCAGATGGACGTCGTGAAAAATCCATCCACCAGCTGCGAAGCATCAGGGGAGATTCACATCGTGAACCAATGGATCAAGTTCATTAACCAATGTTATACTATGTTAATTGTGAATGGTAATTGTTATACAAAGCAGTTTGGATTAATTCATGAACCAAAACTATAACTATTGTGAATGGATGTGAATGGTAATAGTTATACAACCAATGTTGTTCATCATAACCGTTATCAACTCAACTGCAAACGACTATCAACCAACGCATTTCCGGCACCATAGAGTAGAGAGATCATACAAATACCTGATGGATATATCATGGCCACTCCTGCACTGGTGCATTTTTTCTCGTTGAGCATATCGTGAATACTGTGAATGAAATGCATGTGACACTTACAATCTAAGAAAACTGTATATGTGTTTATAAATCGAATAAATATATGGAGATGTTGCATCTATTTTTGCAATTGGTATCTACAGTAGTTATGGATACGACCTAAGCAAACATGTTGTATATAGAGATTTATGCATAAGTATGTAGACAATGCCTGGTCATGATGTAAACAATGTCTGGATCAAACAGCCATGCATCTCAATGTGGGCATTGATCCATTGAAAAATGACATTGTTCATCGGAGGTACGAACTCCTCTATCTCAAGAAATGACATGATCTGTGCACCACATGTAATGTTCTAAACGATCGACAAACAACAGGAACCAACTAGTTGATAGTCCCAGCAACCACATCAACCACAACAAACGTAATAATCACAACCACATATCACCCCAATCACCACCATCACTACCCCTCACCGTTGACGCATGGCATCTGCCAAGGCACCAGGCGTTCCAAGCACGCCTGACAGCGTCCCGAGAAGTGGTGCAGCGAGCCCGTGCTGAGCGCCTCCGATCGAACCCTCCAACCGGCTTTCCCTGGGAGTGATCTGCTTGGGCTCAGAAAATGCCACATTTGGTGGTTTCTCAAGTCATAGGGAGCCCCAAAAATGGTGGGTTTATTGTTGCAAATGGCTCATAGTGGATGATTTGGAGGTCCCCACTCCCAAATCATCCACTATTAACCATTTACAGTGTTTACAGTAATAAACCAGCCATTTTTGGGGGATACCCCCATTTTGAGAAACCACCATTTGGCTATGGATCAATATCAATGAACCAACTAATGGGGAAGAACCACCACCAACAATAGGGAAACCAATGGTTAATGATGGGGAACCAGGGGTACAGGGTTTTGACCCACTGCCATTTTTCTTGGGAGGTGGTTGTAAGATGTTGTTTTTGCATGGTGGAGTATAATCAATCTACGGTCACGGTTAATAATGACCCATTGTTATTCATTCATCAATGATTAATTCATGGTTATCAATTATTACCTAGTCTAATAATCCATGGTAATGGTTGATTGATTAATGATTCATAATTGATGATTGAGAATTGATTGATAGTTAATGATTAATTACAGTTAATTACTGACTAATAATGGTTTTAAGCACAGTGAATCATTGTGGTAAGAAATGGTGGATAATTGGTTATGATGGCTAATAGTGATCGTCACTGCTTGGTGGTTGAACCACCCCGTCATAAAAAAAGTGCGCGTCGACCAACCAACCATTTGGTAATAATTACTAGGGCAAATAAAAATGCCAATCAACCAACAACTATAGTAGATCCAAGTAAACCAGCCACTTCTATGGTGGATTATCCACTCACCGCAGGACACCATGGCGGACATATCAGCGACAAGCATTTGGGGTATTGCCACAGGTAACAAAGAACATCATGTTACTGGTAGAAATAACCTGAGGAAAACTCCTGTCATGTCTGGACATGTCTGCATCACTGCCCAGAAGAAGAGCTTGACTTGGAACCAAATAGCAAAGCCGCCGTCTACATACATTCTTTGGGCGCATCGCTGGCCATTAAAAACCACCATTTATTCTCAAAGCAAGTGGAAAACCCAGCACTAGGAGACGGCTGGCAGCTATTGAAACTGGCCCTGCTCAACGTTTGGTTTCGCTTCACAGGTTCCGCCAGGAGCCATGGTGGAGCGAACATCACTGGTACCCAGGTCATAGATGACTCTGGGTATTGTGTGGAAAAGGTGCATTGATGATCCAATGGCCAGTTTCAATGGTTCATTGCTTACCACAGTACCAACTGCCGGATTTCCTCCTGCCATTGGCGTAGCTATTCGTTCTCCAAAGCTGTGAGCAAACTACCAACCGTTAGTCGTTCTCCTGCTCCAATCTCCTATCATGAGAGTCATCGATTGCGAGCCACCTTTGAGGACCGTTCCTCTTCATTATTGCGTTTTCTTCACCTGAATGTCATCGTTGATGATTCATTGTTGATAATTGCCGAATATAATTATGAATCACTATCACTGAATGCCATGAATCACTATCATTGGTTATTGATCATTATTACACAAAGAGAATCTAACTGTGAATCACTGGCTTATTCTCACAACCTATCCTTCCAGTTGCCATCATAGTAGGTAACCAACCCCAGTCACAACAACGGCAGGAACCAGCCGGTTGCTCATTGCAAAAAGCACTGGAAGGTGAGGGATTTCCAACAGATTCATTTTTCAAAAAAAGAAACGATCCCAAAAATATAAAGTACTGCTACCCGGTTTAAAAAGTACTGGTAGAAACCAGCTGGTTACCCACTAACGAGCTGGTTATCCATTAAAATTGTCCAATAGTACTGGAAGGTCAGGGATTATAAAAATACCGAAACGGTCAGTTCACTCTGTTCCCCCTGGTTCCCTGATCATTAACCAGCAAGTCTTCCCTATTATTGATGGTGAAATCCTCCATTAAGCCATCAAAAAATTAAACGCTACAACGCTCTCAACAACTGGCCCCTCCGCCATACCAGAGCCGTCCGTTCCGCCCTGCCGTCTCTTCGCCTTCGCTTTCAAGAAGCGGCGCGAGTTCTCGCTTTCGCTGGTTTGCTTCGCCTCGGAAGTTCAGCGAGCAGCGCAGCGAGCAGCTAAACGATGGGGAGTCCTGAGGGGCTTTAATGATGTTGAATGACTTGAATGGTTGATTTTAGGATATTTTCCGGTGACTTTAATGGTTGATTCTAGGGTGAATTTGATGCTCGATGGTGAAGAAGGACCCTTGGATGCGATAGCGGCATGATCACCATGAATCCACCGATCCATGAATGACCATTATCCAACCATCGTTCACCAAGCATTACTTGACAATCAATTCTGCAATCAATCAACCATCAGTCCACCATCACTTAAAAATCAATTAGGCAATACTTCACCCACTAATTCACCATCAATTAACTATCAAGCAACCACTAATTCACCATCAATTAACCACTGATTCACCATCAATTTACCATTAATTCACCATTATAAACCATCAACAATTCATTAACCTCATCAGTTCACCATCATTTGATTAACCATTGGTTCACCCTCTGAATCTACCATTGATTCACCATCACTTAACCATCAATTCACCATTAATCTTTGGTTCACCCTCTGAATCAGTTAGCCGTTAGTTAACCATCAATCATATAATATAACCAACCATTAATTCACCGTTGTTTCACCAATCCTTGGTAACCCTTCATTATCAACCATCATTACCCATTGGTTGATTAACCCCTAGCCATCAATTCACCGTCAATTAACCATTAATTCACCATCACTTAACCATCATCATAACCACCATCCTTTGGTCATTAACCATCATAACCATTAAGCATTAATTCACCATTGTAAATTATCAACACTTATAAACCATCAATTGATCATCAACTAACCATCAACTCACCACTATAAACCATCAATTAATCACCACTTAACTATCAATGCACCACCAATGCACCACCAATGCACCATCAATGAACCATCAATGAACCATCCATCCACCCTTGCTTCACCCCTCCCCTGCCGTTCCGTTGGTCGTCGCCTGGTTGTAGGACTCGGAGCGCCGCATCGTGTCCGGCAGGACCGACGTGACCGACTCGGTGACCGACGCCCCGGCGAAGGGGCACACGGCCTCGCGCTGCCACCGGGGTGGCGGGGCCCTGGTGGATGGCCATGGCGCTAGGGGCGGTGGGCCATGGCCATGGCGCTGCCAGTGGGCCACCAGATGGCAAGTGTCAGCCATGGACAATGGCGAGTCAACAATCGGATGTTTTTTGGAAATCAATCAATTTGGGGGTCTCAAAACATTGAGGAAATTGAATTTGGGGGATTCCAAGAACAGAAGGAAATTGAATTTCGGGCATTCCAAAAAGATAAAGGAATTGAATTTTGGGGATCCAAGGGATTCCAAAAACATTTAGGAATTGAATTTCGGGCATTCCAAAAAGGTAAAGGAATTGAATTTTGGGGATCCAAGGGATTCCAAAAACATTGAGGAATTGAATTGCGGGCATTCCAAAAACAGAAGGGAATTGAATTTCGGGCATTCCAAAAAGATAAAGGAATTGAATTTTGGGGATCCAAGGATTCCAAAAACATTGAGGAATTAAATTTCAGGGATTCCAAAAACATTGAGGAATTACATTATGGGGAGCCCGTTGGTCACGATGAAGTTCAGCTTATTGACCTAGCAACCATGATTGAACCTTTGGCATCAGTGCCTCCACCACCTCTTCGGACTCGAAGCGTGTTCGCTTCTCGGCTCCGTGCGCCGGCGGCACTCCGGTGACTGGAGGAAGCGCGGCTGAGGGGAGCTGCTGGTCCACGTAGGAGGAAAGGTCCAGAAGCAGCCGACGTTGATGGTCCTGGAACCAGCAGCTGAGTGGCCGGATGGCTGGAACATGTACCAGGGGTATCCAAGGGACTGAAGCAGGCTTGGAGCTGTGTGGGAACTCAGTCTCCCCAAGCATTTGATCATTTCAGCGCTTGGCTACTGGGTTTCTACTTGCTGAACCAGCTCTGGCTTCACGGTCTTTCCAAATGCGAGCCCTGGTTATGGTACCTCTCACCAGTTGATATCAGATCACCACCCCTAGTGGCACTGGTGTATTTACCTGCCATGGCCATAACCAAGATTTCGACAAATATGATTTATGGCTCTTAACGATGATCATTGAAATGGCCATCAACCCTTGCGGATTGATGACGCTTATCTGAGTCACTGTTCTTGATTGATGGTCAAGAATCATAAAGCTGCTGCCCAGCCCATGTCTCATCCAGCACACCTCCACGATAGCTCGAAGGTTCCTCATCAGCAAGGCTTTGTCCACCGCCATGGCGTCGCGAACAGGTCTTGCTTTGAAGCACTTGTCGTTGCAAAGTTCTTTTTGGATCAAATCTCTCTGGAAAGTTGCTGGTTTCGGCCTTTTTTCGATGTGGTCAACTACCCCAAAGAATGAAGGAGGGTAGTTCCTACCGCATCAATGGAACCCCTCGCTATGCCATTGTTGGTAGCCATCAAGCTCAGTCGTTTCGACGACGCCTGCCATGGCCAATAGCTAGAGTACTAGTGATACCACAAGGAATCACCAACCTTCATAGCCCTTAATCTGTTTTTTTCCCTACTATGCAATGATCCCAGGTGTATGACGTTGATGCTGGTACGGTCATTGTTTGTTATCAGCACCGTCTCATCTCAGCAAAAGCAGCTGCACGGGTACAACGGGTCAGCAGCATCCAACCTGAGCAATAAGCAGGAACCAACAAGTCATTGTTGTAAAGATAACTCATCTGTCAAATCGGATGGTAGTGACTAATAAGCCAGATTTGATGAGCAGCTAACAGTTGGGGTATGGGGCGTGTCATCCAGCAATCAGTTTCTGCTTTTCTCTCTTGGCATCTGAAACAGGAGCCATGAACCCTGGCAAATTTCAACTGTGTCACCTACTGCTGGCAATCCCTACAATCGAAATTCAGATCTCACCTCTTCTAGGAAGTCTCGTTCTTGGTGCAAGTTGGGGTCGCCCAACTTACCCCGAGCGACATCCCAAAGCGACACCCCCGACAGGAGGCCCCCTGTGATCAAGTTTCCGGTCGCGAAACAGACCCTTTTCAGAGAGTCACCCTAAGCAACAAAACCATCGCGATAACAAACAATTTAGCATCCCAACCAACATGGTTGCTAGAATTTTTGTTTCCTCATGGCTTCACTAGCATCCCAACCAACATTGTTGTTAGAATCGTTGTTTAATCATGGCTTATGAACCATCAATGACCATCCCTAAACGCTACCTCACCAACCTTCGCAACCAACCCCTGGATGTCCCATCCCCGCACCCTGGCACTTCGGAGCTATCAACGGGAGCCTCCCAGCGGGAGCGCCGAACGGCCCCGAAAAATGCGGTGGAACTTGTGATGGTTGGTCATGTTTCCTGATGATAAGATGCAGGTTCATAACATAAAGATTAGATCAATGAATGGGCAATAGTGCTTGATAAATAACTGATCATGATGATTCAATGCATTCACTTCATTACATTAAGATTGGATCAGTCAATGTTGGTTGATCATGATGGGTAGCAATGGTTGATAAATGTTGCTGGTTGGCAATGCTTGATCATGTTTCATGGCATCGAGCATAATTTTGACCGACCTCAAAAATGATTTCTCGGGGGTCCTGTTTGGATATGATTCGTTGTTGCCGATCTGGCTTTTGTTAGGTATGACCATCTTCCCCTTCAACATGAAAAACCAACCACCCATGTCGTCCACCAAGACATCAACCAGTCTGGAAAGCCATTCGCCATTGTATTGCGTATCTAATCAATTGTTTGAATCGGCTTGCCCTGTTGTAGCCCTTGATGTAACGTTGATTACAACACTAGTACCAATTATTGGTTGACCATATTACCTTAACCACACTATCACAATACCCGAGCCATTCTCATGATTGATCATGAATTGATCATTCTTCCTCAGTGCCCAGTCTCGAAAAACCAATCAACCATCAATGAGCCATTCTGAAGCCCACAAAGCCATTCTTGATGCCTACCCTGTGGTAATTTACCATGGCAATGGAATAGTTTCCCAGGGATCCTCTATTAAAAAAGTGGTTTTCCAGCCGGCTTTGTTGCATTGCAGGAGTGCATCACAAACCGCACCACGGCCCGTTCGCCAGCAAGGCTTCTGAAGCACCGGCAGGTCTCGAATCCAGGCTCATGGCCGCCTAGGGCAACTGTGAAGCCATGACTTGACGATTGGCTAAGCTATGATCTGCTCATCTCAAGAACTTGGATTCATCATTGTAACTAATCACCATGAAGAATGGTGAAGCTTGGTGACTAGTCATTGTGGCTATGGTTACCAATATCTACAAGCTGCCAACGCCCATTTCATTCACCGGCGGCTTTTCACAATCACTAGCCACGACCATTTCATGGGTTTACAAAAACCACGATATCATTGATCACAGCCATCATCAACCATTGACTACAACCCTCAACCATTACGAACAGTGATCGCTTGCCATCATTGTTGCTATCATCATTACCATTTTGGTTGGAACATGTTCGAACACTCCTGGTAGCTCCCCCCGGCTCCTGGTCTACCAACAGCCAGATTAACAAGTGAATTTCCCATGAACATTTACCCTCTATCAGCTGAATCAACTGTGATTGACCACAGTTGAATGATAGCATCGCTACGTATGACCTGCTCGTGTACCCTTCAAATGGTTGATGTTGTGACCAACCACGAGTTGATCCGGTTGGTTCTAAACTCCAATCATCCCAGTCAGTGGGGACATGGCGGCTTCGAGATCCCCTGCTAAAAGTTTACCTTTTAGCGGGCGCATGGTAAACCTCCCTAGTTTCAAAAACATCAAAAATCTAAGTTAGTGGCTGTAACTTAGCCCAGGGGACAATGAAAAACTCTTGCAAACAACGAGCCAGAACTCCAGTTATTCTGGCACGTTGCCTTTTTCTATCCATTCTTAGTCCATGACGGCCAGCAACCACTACAAAAAATTAGCGCTAGCAACACACAAATAATAGGAATTGTCAGTGTTTAAGCTAGATTCAGCACAAACAAGTGTGTGAAACCACCATTGCTACTGTAATCACAGTTTCAGCTGATTCATAAATCACGACTGTTGGTCACAGGTAGCTCAATTGGTTGGCTTGAAGCTATCAGCAGCTAAAATCAGCTTGTCAATTTAACATAATTTAACCATCAATTAACCAGCTATGAACCATCAAATTAACCATCAATGAGCCATCACATGCCATCACCAAACAATCATGAAGCATCCACCAACCATTATTTACACTCCGGGAAACTAATCTGGTCGCGTGTATAGAAAGGCTTGGCTTACCTCACTGGTAAGTTTCCAGCGCAGCTAGTGACTAACCATCATTAACCATGATATTCCCTACTACGTTGAACGGTTTGTTGTTACACTTAGGGAATCATATGAACCACAAACCATGGTATATATAACTGGTGGTTACTATAGGGAGTAATATAGTTACCAACATTTAGAACAACCATTCTATCATAACCATGCTTACTCTGACAACCATAATTGGCGGTTTCTCAAAATAGGGAACCCCGAAAATGGTTGGTTTGGTGCCAAAAATGGTTTAAAAAGTATGATAACTGGAGTTACCCCTTTGACCCGAGAACCCACCATCTCAGGGTTCTGTTCTCCAACATGATCCACTTGTGCATTTGCATCCGCCCATGTTTGCTTGGCATGCCTGTCCCGTTCTCCACATGTGCATTTACTCATTTGTGTTATGATATACCTAAAAAAAAGAATTGCATACACACAGATTGTCTTATTTAGTTGGTAGTTATTGTTTTCACCTTGTTGTTGGTTGGTATTTTGCTTTTGTTTGATGTTTGTTTGCTTTTTGTTTGCTTTTTGCTTGTTTTTTGTTTGGTTGTGTTTTTTGTGTTCCTTCTTTTCTATCTTTTTCCTTTGTGTTTTCCTTTTTTTCTGGTTTTGCTTTTGTTTTGTTTTTTTTGTTTATGGTTTTTCTGTCATTGTATGGATTGCTTTTTCCATTTGCTGTTTTTTTGCTTTTTTCTGCTTTTGTTGAAGTGTGTTGATTTGTTCGAACAAGCTATGGTCTGGTGGACATAAACCAAACCATCATCATCCATTGGTCAATCCATTCATTCACGCACCCCAGTTGCTCTGCTTGAAACTTTGCCCTTTTTAATGAACTACTTCAGAACTACTATCTATTAACCATCTATTAACCAGCATTCACCACTAATACCATCATCAACCACCAATTGGTTCTTACCATGACTAGTGGTTGTTTCACCATTATACTGCCATCAGATAGCATTCAGTTCACCATGAAAATGCAATCTTTGAAATTCTTGGCTACTGAATGCCAAGTGGTGGTATTCCAGGTCCCTGCAAACCAACAATTGGTTGTACCCCTATGACTTGAGAAACCACCAAGTGGTTGTTACCGCTGGACCACCAGCTACCAGGTACCAGGGGACCATCCTTCTTGGCCTCGGACAGCTGCAGCCTTCACTGCGGGAGCCAAGACCTGCACGATCCAAGGTTCAGGGGAGGTAACTTCTGGTAGCACCGGTACCTCACCGGTACCTGAAGTAGTAATGCCCTAACTAAGGTACCAGAAGTTCAGGGGGGAGTAATTTCATATTTCATTGTTAGTGGTAACTTTGGGTGAGCAATTTCATCGTGGTAATCTTGGTCATTGATTAGCTCATGCGGAATTATGGTATCTAATGAAGTTGAATAACCAAAGTTGATTGATTCACCTTAATCATGATGTTAACTTTGGTCATAAGTCACCAATTCATCAAGTTAGTAGTTTCTGAGTTAATGCTGGGGAATTATGGCATCTAATGGCTAAGAACTTGACAGTTGATGATGGTCAACTAGTTTGACGTTGGTAAATCATGGCTGGTAATTCATAGTAGATGATTCTTACTTCATTGCTGCTAATTGCTGATGAATACATGAACTAATGATGGCGTGTTAATCAATGATAGCTAATGATGATGGTAAATCAGGGCTGCTAACAACAACGGTCTATTATTACCGTTCCTGATGATGATTGATAAATCATGGTGAACTGCCATCAAGATCAGTAAGTTAATTGTATGTAATAGTGACGCTTAATCAATCGTACTTGGTCGTGAAAAGCGGCCTCAGTGGTGATTGTCATCACCGATGAATGGTTAGTACTGGTGACTCAGTAGATGGCTACAATGCCGCTCCAGTTCCTACTAGAGTCGATTTTTTAAACAAGGCTACCAAGCCCAAACGGTACTTTTGAAAGAAAAGCAGCTTCTTTAAACAGGACAGCTCCTTCAAAAGTAACCCAGCCTACTAGGTCCAAACAGAAAGAGCCACGTGAGGCCAGCAGGTTCAGGTTAAATTGAAATAGTTTGAAGAAAACGTCACTTTGTTTAGAAGCGAACGTCCAGTTGAAAGTCATGCCAGAATATGCCCAGGGAGACCAACAGGCCTGAACGGGGGTTTGTTTGGTGCAGGGAAAATCATTTTGTTTAGATGAGCGTCCCAGACAGTTGCAAACCGAACCATGCTGTTAAGTCATCTTCAATCTCCCCTACGGAACCGAAGCGAACCGAAATGCTGTACGAACTGACATGACATGAAACCAAATTCAAACCAAACGGTTCCTTTTCAGTTTCCACAAACCGAAAATCACACTGTGATGTTCATAATCGATATTACGACAAACCATGGGCAAAATTAGGTTGATAATGGGCCATAAATAAGTGATGGATAGTAGTTTTTATATCTACTTATCCCATTGGGCCTCCCAATATCTTCTTCATCAGTGGTGCACTGGCCAATGTTAGATATTGGATCATCATCTAACCCCACTATCTTTATTGATGGGTCACTAGATAATTACTGAATTACATTCGATAGTCATCCACATGTTTAGATATGATGCAGTTACACTGGCAATCACAATAGATCATCACAAGATACTTCCCACAAGTTCCAGCAACGCCATCAACCCGTGGGCATCCGAGTTTTTTGCGCTCCAGCGAATCCGAGAACACGAGGCTCCAGGTCTGGGTCTCGAGATAGGGGACCGCCCCCCCAGTTTTCATCGAGGTTATTGATCACTTGCCCAACTTGGGATTTCATCCAGTTTTTATCCAGTAGAGTTGATTACTATAAATGACTCAACTGGATTGGTTTATCTGAGAAGGCTCATAACTTCGGGATTTTGTCCGACTTTGAGAAACCCCCCTATGTACAGTTTATAAAAAAAACTATCATACATCTGTCTTATGCACGTATTATACTCTGTACTGTCTCATACATATTCAAAAAACAAAATCCTACAACTATAGTATGTATATACAAATATACTCTCTATCTATCTCACTATCTATGCACATATGCATGTATCTCCAAGTGTTTGTCAACCCAGCAACCATCCCAAACAATTGGGAAAATAAAATGCTTAAAACCACTAACCACTAGTTGTTTAACCATTATTGTTGCTCATCATTCTCATTGACCAGTATCAATAGTTTAAACCCACCGTTGTTTAAACATCCTTGTTGCTTATCATTCCCTGCTACTAAGCACGATGAAATCGTGCTGTAACCCCTACAAGACCCATGGTGAATTCGTCAAGATCCCAACTCAATGACTGAGTCGAGCTGCTGGGAAGTTCACCCGGATGGATTGTTTGGCTGGTCGGAGTTTTCACCAACATATGGTTATGAGTTCAAAACCCCGTGCCCCTGGTTGCCCATCATTAACCATTGTTTTCCTTTATCATTGTTGGTAAATCCTCCATTAGTTGGTTGGTTAATATTGACCCATCGCCATATCATTACCCATCAAGCATCAAATACTTGGTTCACGCTGGCATTTGATGATCAACAAACCAAAGAATTGCCATCAAATACCGTCATAAACCATGATCGACCACCATTGGCCATCAACTCACCAAAAATTGACCATCATTAGCCATTGACCGTCAGTCAACCATTATCTGACCATCTAGCCATTATCGAATCATCTAATCACTGTCTAACCATCAATTCATTAGCCATTATCTAGCCATCATTGACCATTAAAGAATCATTACTCAACCATCACCTATTCATCAGTTAACCATCAGTTAAGCCTGAACTAACCATCTAAGCATCACTAGACCATTGATCAGCCATCTTTCTCCACTCTCCATTCGTGGCCTGCTCCGGGACCATGACTCCCCGGTCCACCTGGCAGCAACGGCTCGGTGCCAAGGTCTATACAATATCAGGTGATTATATACTCACTACATAGCCATCACATCAGGATTATATGACCATGATACACTTACTGTGTGGCCATAATAGCCATGGTTGAGCACTTTGACTGCATATCGTTTTATAACAGTGTGGTGTTTCATGTGATGCAGATTCCCATAGATATGGGGAAAATTTTGAAGTGTCAATGTGCCTTGTCCTGTAGTCACATCGCGAATAGTTCCAGCATCAAAAACACCCTGGCAGCGTACATGACATCAGCCGTTCAGCGCCACCAGGTCGTAAAGGTGAACAACTCAAGCTAAGTGCTATAAAGCCAGCATGGCTTAATTTGGCACCAGGCTGTACATACATATGGTGTCACATCAGCTATAGTTGGCTGCTAACCTCAAACCTTACCTTCCAGGAAGCACCTCGCCTGGTGCTGCTGACAGAACTCCTGGCAGGGAGATCACCGGGTGACATCCAGTGACCAGCCGAAATGAAGAATGGTTGGTGGGTGTAAGACGAAATGATTTTATCAGTTGAAAAGTGGTTTAAGCCATCCCAAGAAAATTATATAGTCAACCAGAATATATTGTGGAATTGAAAATCCACCGCAGTAGAGTCTTCGACTGAGCATGTGAAGCTTGGATTTCTCGTTCTCATCTTTCTGTTGCACTCCTTCGCCCAGCCCTTTTTTGGGATGGCTATGACCAGCCCGCCATCGAAACCAATCACAACGGCATATCAACCCCAGCATGTTGTGATCACCATCTGACCTTGCTCAGGTGTTCAACCCCAGCAGCCCAGGCCATTTTTAGGACAGCTACCAGGGCGGCCCTTGAACAAGCAGTTGCAGCTAGTGTAGGGTCTCTGCTTTGAGCTATAGTTGGCGAGCTGGGTCAAGCAGTTAACCAACCAACGTTCATGGAGGATTTCCACCAACAAAGTCATAGGGAAAACAGCCTGGTTAATGATAGGGGAACATAGGGGAACCAGGGGTACGGGGTGAACTGACCCACTGCCAGTTATGAAATATTATGAATGACCTTGAAACTGAGGTGCGTTCACTGCAACGGTTTGGTTATGCTTGTGGCCAATCACCAAGCCATCTATTTGGAATCACACGGCTGGGTGACGATTAATTACTGGATTCGTCGACCATCACCAACTGGCTTCCTAATCCATGGAATGTTTGGTGATTACCATAGTCATCTATAGTCTATATCCATGGTTGCCATGAAGTTGTTACCATGATTGAATCTCTGGGTTGACGGGAAAATCTGCGTTGGAAAACCTTCTTTCAGCCAGCAAGCTACCAGGGACTTCCTGTGGATTTTCCCAATCATCAGTTGGCCATCAATTAGCCACGAGGTAAACATGATTGATGGTTGGTATCCCGGTATCCCAATTATTTAATGATTAATGGTTGGTATCCCCACATTATTAACCGCATCTTGATGGTTGATAGCCACCTAGATGTTTCCCAGGAAAGCGATTCCGGGTGTGAAGCTTCCCTATGGTCACCACAAGCTCCAGGCGCCACCTCGCCACACGCGCGAAGCCGCTCCTCAACCACCCGCGCAACGACTCGCACATCGCCTACGGATCCACGTGCTTCGACTCTTCGACGCTTCGACTCGGCATTTTCAAGACATCTCAGATATGAAACACGAGTTGGATAGGGGATCTATGTAACCAATGATAAGACCCATGTGGGGGTTTCTCAGGCCATGGTGGAATTATGTGGACCCCCAGTTATCATTCAGTTTCTTATCCATTTACAGTAATAAACCATCCATATGTCAAGATGTGATATGAAGATGCGAATTGTTGGCTTTCAGCTCACACCGTCTCACATCGACTCACATCGACTCATATCAACCACGCCGGTTCGGTTTTCATCACCCATCCACATCCACATGAGTGTTTCTCAAAATAGGGAACCACCAAAAAGGCTTGGTTTATTCCTATGAATGCTTAATATCAAATGATAACTGAGGGTACCCCTATAACTTGAGAAACTACCACATGGATCCACATGGGTGTTTCTCAAGTCATACCCCCAAGTCATCCAGGAAGTATCAACCATTTCTCCCAAGAAACCATCCCCAGCTGATCTTCGATTCCAGGGGCCCAGCGGCACCTTCTTTGGCCTCTCTCTGGGCATGGCGAAGCACTGCATGCGCACGGCCAAACGTCCAGATGTCACCGTTTCCATGCCCTGACGCACTGCAAGCGCCGGAGATAGCCTTTGGGGGTCCGAACGTCATATAACCTTGATTCGTAGGGAGGAAAAATCGGTTGAGCCATCCAGGAGCACAATCATCGGTACTGGAAAATGTCGGAAATCACCACCTGGTCAACAAACATCAACACTCAACAACAGGGGCTTTTCCACGAAACCACCGTGGTGGCACAAATCAAATGTGCAACCACTGGTGGTCCAGCGCCCCACTTCCATGGGGCGCTGCCACGCGGCCATGCGGTGAAACACGGCCCTTCGAGTAGCTCCAAAAAGCCGAGGGGCCCCCGTTACGGAGCATCTTTGGGTCCCAGGGTACTGACTGTGATATAACCCCAACTACTCAACTTAGCCACTGGCCATGGTCAATCATCCGTAATTCATCATCATCGACCATCAAAAATCACCTAAGCATACTTTGACCATCCTTTAACCATCACTTACGCACCACTTCACCATCGCTGAAGCGTCAGTCAAACCTTATGCTGTTTGTAATCCCCTATGATTGGTGGTTACTCACCACTGTTGTTGGTGGTTGAAGCAGGATCCAATCATTGGTCGCGTCCTTTTTTCCACGCGTCTCTTTGCACGCAGAAACTGCGATCACGCCGGTGCCAAGCATTTTCCGCCATGGCAACGTGCACCAAGGTAGGGAGGTGTCCATGGCTTAAGAATGTTTGAAGACTCCATGTATGTATATGGCTATGGGTCAATATTAACCAACCAATAATGGCGGTTATTACCCAGCCAACTAGAGGGAAAACAATGGTTAGTGATAGGGGAACCAGGGGGACTAAGGGTTTTGACCCACTGCCATATGACTACACCATGTTTGTACATATTTGTGTGTCTGTTTTAAAAACAACAACATCACTAAACATGAATCACAGATCTCTTAACCGAACCATTAACCACTACCAGGCATGCCAGCATGAACCATCCACCAACCGTTAGTAACTATCAATTAAGCAGCTATGAATCATGCATCAACGGTTACTCACCATCCATGAAGCACTAATCATTATCATCCATTGCTAAACCAATACTACTCAACATAAACCTTCACTAAACAAAATCGCCATGTTTTGCCATTCACCAACAACTGGACCTCGCTCTCCGTGCGACTGTCAAAATAAGAAAACACCCAACTAATCATCAACCATCAACGACTATATCAACAACCAACATCAATCAACTAAACCAACATCATCACCACCACCACCACCACCATCATCATCATCATCATCATTATCATCATAAACACCACTCATCAACTTCACCAAATCATCAACTTCACCATCATCTCACATCAACTTCGACTGTTCGTCGCCTCTCCACGGCTTCACAAGGGCGTCACCTCCCCATCCAGCGACCACATCACCGCCGTCGCGTTCAGCTCCGCGGAGCGGTGCGGGGACACCGCGGAGCGGCGCGGGGACCCCGGGGCCTCGCTGCCGGCGTCGCCGCCAGGGCACGCCGTGCAAACGGCACAGGCGGTGGCCTGAGGCAGGTGATGGTGGGTTGATGGGTGCACTTAGGATGCTTTGAGGATGGTTGATGTTGGTTGATGTTGGTTGATGCTGGTTGATGTTGGTTGATGCTGGTTAGTGTTGATCAATGTTAGTTAATGTTGGTTCGTGTTGGCTAATGGTTGATGATTTGTCGGGGGTAATAAGCAACGATAGTGGGTGATTGATGGTTGATTGATGGTTGATTGATGGTGGATTACTCGTTGATTGATGGTTGATTGATGGTAGATCCATGTGGTCTGATTGATTCTTGGTGCTGAATTGATGACTATTTGATGGGCAAATCGTGGTAAGTAGCTGGTTTAGTGCTGGTCAATTGATGGTTGACAGGTTAGCTGTATAATCATGGTGCAGGATTCAGCAATGAGCTTAGAAGTGTGGTTTTCGATGGTTAATAGCGGTAATCCAACGCTTGTTTGATGCAGTTATAGTGGTTCGTGATCGAATGGTTTGTGATGCATGGTAGATAATTATGGGCAGTAATTATTGACTGGATGTTGAATGGCTAAGGATGGCAAGTGATGCTAAATCATGGTTGTTGACCACCGACAACTACCATCTGATAGGTGGGCCGGTCATTGCTGGTGATTCCCCGCCAGGATCGACCATTCACCGTTCCAAATCCATGATTCTCAAGCTTCTGATGGTTGGTTCTTGCAGTTGTTACTGCTGTTGACATTTTCTGTTGCGATTTGCTGACGGTTGCCGCCTGGTGTTGATCATTGCTGCTTGCTGCTTCCCATTTGATAGTGCTGCTTGACCCCTATTCTTACTGCTGTTTATTGCTGCTTGGCGATGATTATTGCGGGTTATTCACCTATATCCAAAAACCGTCACTAATTAGTCCCTATGTTGCCAATCATTCTTAATTAACCAGATTTCACCTGTTGCCAACCCGACAATCAACTGTTATCACCAACCCCTCTGCTCTCAATCAAGACTCACCACTGATGGGTTTCTGAACCAACATTCTTCCTTGTCATGGTCACCAACCAATATAATTTCCCACGGCTAATAACCATGGTACATGGGCACATTCTGGCAGATGACCATGGTTAATCAATTGATATGCTTGTTGACCATTATAATACCCAAATCATTAACAAGTTCTGAGCATGGGTCTTTGTCAAAATCGAAGGCCCCTAAATCATCCAAATCATTAGTAACTTAAACCTCATAGAAATAAACCAACCATAACTTTGGAATCCCCTATGGTTTAAGAAACCCCCGAATCTAACCACCCAGTTCCATAGAATCACGGCTACCCATTGGCTGCCCCCTCCTACATCAAGCAGCCACCCCAGCAAGGCCTTGGCGACGTTGTTGGAAACCGTTTGCTGTACTGCAGCCTGGGGCAACGGGGCAACCAACGCCGAGACAACGTTCACCCTAGGCCTTTGAAACGTGAAAACTGGTTGATCTGTTTGGTGTTAGCACCCATGGTTATGTCAAAATTATGGTCATGAAACCAAATTGGTGATGCCCAACTATGGAGTAACCTTGATCATTAATGTTCTGTCAACTTCGCCATCCCAATTGGATCGGGCGCTTCGCGAGGGTTCACCTACTCACACCTTCGGCCTTCGCAGCTTCTGAGCCCCCTGGCCAATTGCCTGGGCCACACCGAAGACTGGGAAGCAACCAGGGACCCACAAGTTTTTTCCAGCACGGGCGATGGGATGCCCAAATATGGAGTGATCACATCACAGGGTCGGCTTTGCAAGTACAGGTTTACAAGTAATACCCGCATGAGGCAGGGCCGGAACTTTCCAAGCTTACAAAGGCCTATAGGGAAGACGCTGGTGCCGATACGACGCAACGAAACCTAATCATGAGTGCCAAATAGCCCGCAACAAAAAACAATACCCCATAAAATGTACCATGCCAAAACGTACCGGACAAAAACGCACCATGCAAAAATGTGCCAAAAAAAGAATGCGCCACGCAAAAACGCACCAAACAAAAACGCGCCACGCAAAAACGTACCAAAGCAAAACGCACAACGCAAAAATGTGCCGCACAAAAACGTACCACACAAGAATTTACCAAACAAAAAAAATACTACGCCAATATGTCCCAAACAAAAACGTATCACGCAAAAACGTACCACACAAAAACGTACGATCGTTCAACCTTTCGTGCCCCAACCAACAAAAAGTCACCCCACTGCATGGCACACAGCTATCTAGAAGTCACCCCAGGCTTTGCATAAGTCACCCCACGACATGCAAAACACAGTGGCACACCAGCCCCTACCCAAACAGAACATCACCTTCCCGGACATCTGGAATCATCGTGTGCCAGTGCGTTTTGCCTATCCAGCCGCCATAAAAAATGGCATCTGGGCGAGTCTTGCGCTTCGCACGCCGCTTTTCAGGGTTTAGACTGGCATCGGCATATCCATTCTTCTCCCAATGGTACGCTGGCAGCATGCTTTCGAAAAAACCATCCCAAAGCATACAAATCACGATGGCACACCAGTCCCTGCCCAAACAGAACATCACGTTGTTACGAATGACTTGTCAACTGCTAAGAGTTCTCCACCACTTGATGGCTGGATCCCCATTTTCAATGGCTGGTTTGATGGAGATCCAACCTTGGTGACTGGCCATCTAACCCTATGGGCTCCCCGACCGACAGCAGGGTTCCTGGCACGGCCAGATTGGCTGCGCGCTCGATGGTGACCGTTTGGTGTTACATGTGCTGAATGCCGGTTATACTGCACCAAATATTGATATACTGGTATAAGAACCAATCCTGGTTGTGCTTATACCTTTTTCCTGCAACTCGTTATAAGATGTTATAAGTACGTACGGAAAAATCACGATGAGGGAACCGGTTCTCATGGTAACCAACCCTTGCCTGTCCAGCGTTGATTTCCCACCACCAGCAACAGGAATTGCTACACCACCTCCCCTTGTGGGCGGTCTCCCTGGCTGAAAATCATCCATTCGATTGGGAGCCCCACCGCTAGGCGAGCCACAACCCGTGCACCTCAGCATGTCGCGATTGCGACCAGGCGGACGGCCTCCTGCGGCATCGATGTGCCCCAACCCACCAACACCAAACAGAATATGCCAAGGTGGACCTCCAACGCCAAATTGAAAATCCAGTGGCAAGTTCTGCTGCTTGTAGTGGCTAAGTGGTTATAACTTGGTTATAACACAAGGGAAGACTCCATTTAAACCACGTCATAACCACTACCGCTTCCGGAACTGGGCAGCGATCCCCTGTAGTCAACGCAGTGGCTGCTTTTGCTGCCTAGTATAACAACCATGGTTTCTCTTAACAACTATGGTTTCTCTTAACAACCATAATCCACTTCAGGCTTCTGAATAACCATTAATAACGAAGAACAATAATGAGGATATTACCAACAAAGATAGGGAACTTGATTTTGCGATGGCATGCGAACAAAACGCTTATACAAATTACATTCATGTTGGGTTTTGATTCTGACTAAATGAAATCCCAACTCTACCCGGAAGCAAAACATGTACCCTCCCAAGAGGCACCAGGAACAGACTCCATTTCCACCCCAAAATAGTAGTAAATCCCCCAATGAAACCATGATCGAGCGCAAGGAAACCAGTAGCCATGCTTCTGGGTCTCCCAAACTCGGCTTGAGTAATGGTAGATGGATCCTTCCCCCGGATGGATTGTATCATCCCCGACCGTCAACACCCCTCCACCATCAAAAATAAGCAGGAGTTAACAATCGCTAACCACACCGTCTTCAACGAACTGTATACGGCTACACCATTGGTTAACGGTTAGTCATAGTCGGTCATTCGGTGACCATTCTTAACCTATACCACACCCCAAACACTTTCGAGACATGGTGTTGCTTAATTAACCCTTATTATTAACCCTTATTATTAACCCTTATTATTGCACAATTGTTGACAAGTATGACTATGACCAACAAATAACCATCAACCACGCTTAACCATAAGTTCACCAGTAGTTTGCCACTCTTAAGCATCAATCAACCATCATTTAACCAGATATTCACCAGGCCCTAAACATTCCAAGCGCATGACTTCGGTCCTGGTGTCCTCCAGGCTCCGCATAAGAGCCAGGTAATCAGTGGTAGCACCCGGATGATGTTCCTGGAGGCAGAGAGGGCCAAGCAAGCAAGCAAGCAAGCAAGCAACCAAGCAACCAAGCAACCAAGCAACCAACCAACTGCAACCAACCAACCAACCAACCAACCAACCAATGGGGATTTCTTGAGCCATGTGCCATGGGCGACCATTAAAAGCGTTGGTTTTATATGCACAAATGGTTAATCTTGGATGATAACTGGGGGTACCCCATGTTGAGAAACCATCATGTTGCTATGGTTTTATCCGAGGTATTTCAACATCATCAAAAGATCCAGAATGATAGGATGGCAATATCCCAATAATAGTATATAGGATGAAAGACCGGCCGGCTCTTATTTTGCCGGTTCTCCGGTAGGTTCTCCTATGATTGATTTTGTACTTCCTTGTGCTATCATAGAACACCGTCTTCATTAAGAGTTACCAGGGTTACTTCCTAATGAATGGTGATGTATAAATGGCGATTGAAATCAAACTGTTATTATCTATTCATATAACCTACGATACTGATTGCTTAATGTAGGAGGAATCGTTTGATGAACAATATAGGCAACACAACTATCATTTACTATCAATGCTATCATTGTGCATGTTGGTTGTCCTACTATTCATGATGAACTACTATGACTTACATACATCATATGATGGTTGGTTCTTCACAATAATTAACCAACGTTGACAAAGCGTAGCTGAGTATCATTGCTGGCTTAGTATTGTTATTCTTTGATATTTAATATCCTACCCCGTACTATCACAATCAACCAACATTAAGAGTACCTAATACCAATGAGAATCAAGAATTACCATTGTAGCATTGCTGTTTATTGAACATCTCTGGTTGTCAACGAACATGAAGCAACGTTTCCACAAAAGAAATGATCAGCTACCATTTATGTTGCTTAATCACTAGTCCCCCATCAATCATGAACTAGCATCGTTGCTTCCAACTACCCATTGTCGGCTATATCCACTGCCATCACTTACAACTGTCATCCATCAAATCAGCTGCCATTAAAAGTACTTCGCTATTTTTAACCATCGCACATAAAAGTCACTGCTGTTGATCAAGCATATCATTGCCTACCATTTGATTAAACCACACCTGGTAGCTCCAAAACGGTCGCTCCGGGCCTTTAACAGGATACCCGGTGGCCAGCTCCTGGCCCTCCCAACCACCAGACAGCACTCCACCTCTGCAATGCCGCGCCAATCTGCCTCCAGCGCTGCCTGCGACTGGCGCTGATGTACCAACAGTTGGCCCAACTCGTGGTGAATGCAATGGTTTCAATGGTCAAAAAACTCACGGTGAATTCAATGGTTTCAATATGTTTCAATGTTTCAATGGTCCTCATAGTGAATTCTCAATGCAAAATTTTGATCCTGAAGAATGGTTTATACCTGGCTAACATTGATTAGTGGATAATCATGGTTGATGGTTGATCGTGGTCAACCGATGATTACTAATGGTTAGCTAATGGTCAAGAATGGTTGAACATGGTTGAACTAACCATTGATTCTGATCATTGATTTTTTGAACAATTGTTAAATATTGGCTGACTAGCGGTTAATTGATGGCAAACTAATCGTTCATAATGGTTAGTTGATGGCGAAGAATGGTTTACAATGGTTTACAATGGCTAATTGATGCTTAACAATACTAGTTCGCAACGGCTGATACTTACAAATAATGCTTCAGGATGCTGGTCCATTATTGTAGATTATGGTTAGCACTGAATGACACTTACTAGATGGTCAATGATGGTCGGTTCAGAATGCTTTCCGACATGGCAACGATATGGGATGATGACCAACAATGACCAGTTTAGTAGCACAGCCATTGGCATCCATCATTGCATGTCGTCATTTCTGTCGAGTTTCTCAAAAGTCTCTCGCTGTAGGACTGACTTACTCTGGACACGTGCGCCCTGCGCGTCGTGGATAGCGCCCCACGCATGCACCTCGTTCTGTGCGAAATGGTAGAGCTTCAGAATTTCCTCGTCCGTGAGCTTCAGGACCTACCAATGGTTGGCAGCGGATGGCGACACGATGCAAACCCGTGTAGGCGTGCGATTTGGTTCACGGTGGTTGGTGATGGTTAACCGATGGTGAGTAAGGATGCTTGACTGATGGTAAATAGGTGGTGAATCAGTGACTAATAAGAGTTACTCCTGCAGTCCCAGGTTACTCCTGCAGTCCCAGAGCGTCGAGCCAGGCATTTCCAACCATGACTACAAGGTCTAGGTAATCACTTGGAATGTGCCTCACAGCCAAGTGGCAATCCTCACACTTCACATTCTGACAACAACCAGCCACCAGTGCAAACAGTTGTTCCCTACCCATGTGGAAGAATTCCCCAGGACTTGTCCGTCCAACGATCACCTGTCTATCTTTGCAACATTTTGCTTCGTATATCATACACCTGCAAACAATTATGTACAGTAGCATCTCATGTAATAGAAAGACCCCGTTGATGGTCCTCATTGACGCTTGCGTATTTGGACACTGGATTGCTGGCTAGGTATGCCTCCGTTGTTGGCTGGACTGTTGGTAGTTAGATGCCAAACGAACCAACCAAACCAAACCAACCAAACCAACCAAACCAACCAAACCAACCAAACCAACCAAACCAAACAAACCAAACAAACCAACCAAACCAACCAACCAAACCAAACCAACCAGTTACAAAGAATCAACATATGACCATGCCATAACCAGCACCTTTGTCACCACGATGGGCGCCTTCTTCGCCATGGGCTGCAGCATCACAGCCGCACCTCGCTCATGCAACGCCACTGCCTGAGGCGCTTTGGTGGCAATATGAGTGGTTCTCAAAATAGGGAACCCCACAACGGCTCGTTGATTGTTGAACATGAATAATACTAAGAATATAGTGAACATATAGAGAGAGAGAGAGAAAGAGAGAGTGAGTCTATATTGATATATACATATCTATATATATATATACACAGTAATATAAAGTGATATAATATAGTGAATGAGCAATATAGTGAAAATAGCTGGTGCAAATATAGTGATGAGTGACCTTTTGGTAGCAATATTTGGTGAAATAGCTCGTGAAACAACCAAAGAATATGGTGAATGAAGTCTTGGTAGCAATATTTAGTGAAATAGCTTGTGAAACAACCAAAGAATATGGTGAACGAGGTCTTGGTTGAGGTCTTGGTAGCAATATTTAGTCAAATAGCGGCTGAAACAACCAAGGCATACAGTGGATAAGGCTGTGCAATTCACTACTTCATAGCCGGTGAATTAACCAAAGAATGTAGTGATAACTGGTGAATCAGCAAGGTTGCTTCATCCAGTGGCAATGATTATAGTGAAATAACACTGGCTTGTCATGGTAAGTTAACAACTATCAACCAAATGGTTACTAATGGTTTATAATTGCCAGATCAACCAGTGAAAACATTCTTGCATTAACTTCATCACTGGTTGGTTCATCACCAGTGACTCATGTTTAACCTAGTGATGAACCTATGGTAAAATCACCAGGATCGCAAGCAGCGTAGCTTCGATGACTTCCACAGCCCAGCGAGTTCCCAACTGTGACCCGTGCTCTCGCAGAGCGACCCATACGAGCTCGGGGAATCAGAATGACTCATTTGAGTGAGGCTACCCATGAACTCATTGATCCTATGAATAGTCCGATTCTTGGAGCTTATTTCATTGATTCTATGAATAGGATCATTCTTAGTCATTCTATTGATCCGATCCTATTCATAGTCTGGTTCAGGTAGCTTGTTTCATTGATCCTATGAATAGTCAGAATAGTCATGCTTACATTTTTCATCAAATCAATCACCATGAGGCACGGTGAACCAACATGAATGATGACAAATGATGCTTCACCCAACGCGCTGAATCGCTAGAAGGGCGCCTCTCCCGCTGCTGCATCGGCAGATTCCTGCCAGGATGCAGGGCATGATGCGAGCAATGCTTGGGTGATGGGGGCTCTGGTGGCTCACTCAGAGTGAGCAAAATGCCTCACGATTAGTGAGAGGTTCGCCAGGTTCACCATCGGTTCACCATCGGTTCACCATCGCTATTAGATCTTTGCAGTCTGGTAGTCACAAGGGTGATTGCTGGTGTCCAAATAAATCCTAGGAGTCGTTGAGTTGCTGTGAGAGTTTCAACCAGGGAAATGACAGCTACCGTTGGACCGACCATAGGACGCACATGTCACAGAGTAGTGTGATAATGTGTGTCTGCAAATATGCACTATACTACCACATGGGTGCTTCTCAAAATCGGGCAGAATCCCAAAGTTATGATTGGTTTATGACCATGAATGGTAAATAAACTAGACGAAAACTCCCCTATGACTTGAGAAACCACAAAACTAATCCATAGCAACCAGCCGACATCATCATGTCACCATCCACCGGCGCCTTCTTAGCCCCTTGCAGCGTGGTGGAGGTGCTCGGTTCGGGCTCAGGCAACGACACTGCCTGGCCCACGACTGGCCGACGACTAGCGCAGCCGACACTATGGCGACCTATGGCGGCCATAGCGACCTGGTGTCATTCGGTGACATTGATGACACTTGGTATGGCAGCATTACGTGGCTGGAATGAGTCATTACCATTACGAAAAATCATTGTTACTAGTGAATTGATATATTGGCGAATTAACAAATCGGAAAACATCTCAAATTGATAATGGCAATGGGTTACTTCAGTTCATGATGCTAGTCGTGAATACTAAAGTGATGGTCAAAGCACTATCCCTTAGTATGAAAGTTATGATAAGTGATAATCAAACCACTATTCACGACCAAAATCCTTATATTTTGTGATAACCCACAAGGCTATCACTATAAGTCATTAGGTGATAACCAACCCACTATGATTTTCATGAATGACTCATGATAATACTAAGGCGATAACCAAAACCGACGCCACAGTGCACCAGTTTCAGGAGCTGCTGACCTCTCCAGCCGCAGCATCAGCAGACTGAGGGCGGCAAAGTTTCAAGCAACGCAATGGAAGGGCCGTGAATGGTTGGATCTACAAATGGATGATGGTGTTTTTTGAGTGGTTAATGGATGGTGGTTGGTTAGTGATTAATGAATGCTGATGATGAAGTAGTGCTTAGTCAATGTTATTGATGGTTCAAATGATGCTTGATGAATGATTAGCCCATGGTTGATGATGATGAATGATGGTTTGTAGTGGCTATTGATGGCTGATAGATGGTCAATAAATGTTGAAAAGATGTCTAATCATGGCTACCGATGATTGGTATGGCTCATCACGGGTAGTAGTGGCCAAACGATGGCTAGTACTGCTCGATACTGGTTCTTAAATGATGCCTATAACCACTATTAGCCATCATCTATTGGCCTGTTCCATGTTGCTCCCTATAGGGATGTTATAGAATTATCCTGTTCAACTAACTGTTGAAATGTGAACTAACATGGACCATTAGCCTATCCTGTTCCCATTTCAAAGGCGCCGAACTTGCACTGTGCAGGCGACGAGTGGGTTCCGGTAGCAGCTCGAAAAACACCTTGATCAACCACGGGAATTGTACCAACCATTGTTGACCATCAGGGTAAGCACCAGGGTAACAACCATTGGAAACAACTCTCAAACATCAGGGTAACCATTAGTGACTAGTGAAACCATTGATCACAAGGAGTTACAGTAAGCATAATTAACCATTATCAATCAGTATTGATGGTTATTGACATCGTTATCAACCCACATTGATACAACATGCTTAACTGGCTCGTGATTTGAAACATTTGTTTTCGCAAGTATTCATGAACAGCTTGTAAGTTGACCAGTGTTTTTCATAGGGTTTGAAAGCACCAACCAGTTGACCACTACTTCACCAGTATCAACCATACCCACTATCAAGCTTCAACCGCTGGAGTTGTGAAACGCATCACCATTTCAACGGTCACCCTACGGTAGTAGCTCACTGGCTTGGAGATTCATGGCCAGCGACGGCTGGCCATTGCCAGGCCTGCTTGATCACCAGATGTGAAACACAACACTCTGGGTAAGTAACCTGGGATGTTGAGAAAATCCACCATTTCGAGTGGTTTTCCATGGTTTTCCGATTGAAAACTTACTGAATTTTGTAGCTTCAAGTTTTGTCTACCAGAGGGTAGGATTCTTCGCCCAAGGAGAAGACCGTGCGCAGTAACTTGATGCAGTATGACGATCCTACCATCGACCCCATGCTGACTCATCGTTGCCAACCACCCACCCTGATTCTCAACCATTCTTAGCCATGATTGCCAAGAACTATCCGTGATGATTGTCCATCAAGACGAACGATAGATGATAAGTGATAACGATGCATAATCAACCACTGTTTATACTTGAGCCTGAGTCTTGGCTAAACTATGATGTGAATAAGCCATTCTCTGGTTGGTCGTTATAGCTCCCGAAACTATGCGCGTCAACTCGAAGCCCTCGGGTGCCCAAGTGTTCAGAATAAACAGATGTTGAGAACCAACAAGCTTGTAGCCAGCTAGGGATACCACCACCAATTGCTCCTGGTTCATCACTCCTTTCAAGCCCTGTCAGCACACCAACCAAGCTTGCTATGAATCAACCAGTCTTGATAGATTCAATAAACCCACCATGGATTGGTATGATACTTCAAATACCTATAATTGATAAACCTAGCAAGCACTTACAATCATGGTTGTTGATGGTCAAATTGCCCATTACCGTTCATGATTATCATAGTCTCTCATTATGGTTGAATAATCCCCTGTTAGTAAAGATGAACCAATCAATGAATATGTTTATCATGTTGGGGAACTATGCTTCTCTGTGATTATCACTTATAACTGCTTGCCATCATCAACCATGACTCTCAATATCCATTGCTGGTCAATGGTCAAATTATCAATGTTGCCAACGATCAACTTGCATTCATGGTCAATATCATTGGTAGCTATCAACTTAACCAGCAATTACTGACTGACTATTGTTCGCCATTCGACTCATGATTCACAAATGATTATTAACTACTGGTTTACCATTGACTATTCACTTACCATCATTCCAATGGCTTAGCCGTGGTTTACCAGCTACCAGCTCAACCATTGATTACTGACTTTTGTTAGCCATTCGACCCATGCTTCAAAATTGATTATTAACCAATACTGGTTAACCATTGATTATTCACTTGCCATCATTCCAATCACTTAGCCATAGTTAACCACCGATTATTGACCATTGCTGAACCATTGCATGTTAACCATTGATTACTTAACCACATGCTAAACCATTGATTGTTAACCATTGGTTACCCCTTGGAAATGGTTGAGTGGTGAGAGTTAACAGTTAACCAATTGGTGAACCATTTGTTAACCATGTTACTTAAACTTGTTAATAATTTCTTAATGGTTGGTCATTATAAGCCATTATTGATGCTTAATATTGACCCATAGCCATTTGTTACTTGGTGCTTACTTCACCTTGTTAAGCCTTGGAAACCACCCCATCACTTGCCATTCGACCCGAGTGCTTCACCACTCCCAGCACTACGGCACCAGGCTCCCTCACCCCACCACGGTTGGCGACGGCACTGCGATCCGTTTCGCGCCTGCGGAACTTGGCACGGAAAGGGCACGGCATAATGGGAAGATCAATGAACGAATGATAGTTATGTCAAGGTTATTTGATGGTCATGTGATGGTTGTTTGATGATTATTTGATGGTTATTTGATGGTTATTTGGCGCTTATGTCAAGGTGATTTGATGGTTCTATCATGGTCCTTTGATGGTGATATATTTGATGGTTCTATCATGGTTGTTGGTTTGTCAAGAGGGAATAGGAAATAAAAGCATGAGAAAATTAGCATGGAAAACTAAAGGACAGGTTTGCAAGTGATAGGCTGATTGACATGGTTATATAATTGATTGTTCATTCATGGTTTATTGATGGTTAATGGTGGTTAATTACTGCTAGTTTGCTATTTGATGATTGCTACTGTTTCTCAACTCATGGTCAATGAAGGTTGATGATGGTCAATAATGCTCAAGAACCATTGAGGATGTGGTTTTGATCGTTGACGATGGTTAAATGACCAATGGCTGGTAGAAATGGTTCAGACTCAGGATTGCTAACCGATGAAAGGTGGATAATCAACTCCACAAGTATTTGTCATCTGTGGTTGATGATGCTGAGTATTTGCAAACAAATGGTCCAAATGGTGAATCATCAAATATTGAACTATTGCGAATCAACATAACTATAGTCGCGGGCTGATTGATAACTAATGGTTAGCTCATGATTAACCAAAGTCAACGGGTTAGGGGCTAAAACTGATTGTAGTATTGCTCAACAATTTCATTTTTGTGGTTTACTGAAGGTTGCCCTGGGTCAAAATCACCGCTTCAAGCGGGTTAAACTGGCCCAGCTTAAGGAAAACCCGGCACCAAAACTGGCGCAAACCGAAGCCACATCGAACTGTTGATCAGCGCCGCTCACCCAAACAACATGCCAGTTGGTGACTTAGATAGTGACCTGGTGAAAACAACGACCACTTGGTGAAACAGCGTAGGCTTATATACATATGTTGGGTAGTTCAACTACTTGGATTCTAGTTGATAGCTACCTTGTTGGTTACTCCAAGTTCCAAAATTGTAGTGACCTGTTGCTTCGCCCACAAAGGTTACGTACTGATTGAACAGCCATCAACATGGCACAAGCAGCCGGTTGGTGAGCTAACCAGCTGAGACTAAGCAGTGGTACTGTTGCTCGCTGCGAACCATCACTTTGCGTTGCTGCGACTTAGATGCAGTACTCGCTGGTTCCCTTGGTTATAAATAGCTCTATGAACCTGTTGCGTACATAGATTGATGCACATACATATACGTATATATAAACATACATAGCAATATAGTGTAATGTTCATATCCAAGTGGTTTATAGCTATGGAGCTACAGGTAACACTTGCTGTTCAAAAGCCTCGGCTTTTCAGCGGCAGTCACAGCTCCACCTCATGTACCGCCAGGAGCTTGCAGACATGAGGCCGCATGGCACCAGCGGCCATACTGAATGACCATTGATTGTGATATGATGGTTATCGTCAAATGAAGTGTAGGTGATGGTTAAATACTGGTTAAATACTGGTGGAATACTGGTCAATACCATGATATTTGATAGGTGGCTACATTATGGGTGCTGGTGGTAAAATTGAAAGTGATGGTTCATACAGGTGAATGGTTAATACTGGTTCATACTGGTCAATTGGTGGTTGGATGATGGTTAGATGATGGTTGACGGTGCTTCATAACCAACACGGCTAGGGAATAGACGGGTTCATACCCAGTCTTCACTGATGGTTGAATGATGGTAACGGGTCAACGATAACGAGCCTTTTCTTCCGGTCAAACATCTTTCTCGATTTGATAATATCATGAATTGTGTCACTAAATGTCACTAATATCCTCAACACATGTTTTCATCTCAAGGGCTGAGCTTGATGATGTCTCGACTGCCTTGGGTGTCGTTCCCCATGTTTCGAGCCCAGTGACTCTGGTGCGGGCGCATCCCATTGATGGCCAACCCAGGGAGCCCATGGAGTGCCACGCTGAAAATCGCAGCCTCAATGCATTGATGCCACCAAAATGGCTTCGGATGCTGATTGATGCCACCGAAATCGCAAAACCTTCTGGGTTGGTTGACAGCTCCTATCCATGAACAAACCCATGTTGCTGGATATTTTTGGCCATACACTGTTGTGAATCTAACATTTGCATGCCTGAAACTGCGGGCTATAGCCAGGTGGTTGTTACTCTCGACTGTTGACCATCAATCACCATCCCCTGCAAACCATATGTGACAAGCCTGGTCATTGTGGAATTGTCCATACTTGCATCAACCATTCTCAAGCATTACCGAAGATAATGGATCCTTATTAGGGAGTCACTCACCATGAACGATTGGTTAACCACCACATTCCTGCCGATGAAAAACATGCTCAATTACATCTGCCTGGTTGATTGGCCACCAAGTACCATGATAATTAACCAGCAATCAACCGCCAATCAACCAAATGAAGCAACGAACAGTCAACCAACTAACAATCAACCTACCAATCATCAACCCACTACTAATCAACCAATCCATTTTCAACCACCAGCCAATCAACCAAACACCAATCAATCAACCAATCAACCAATTGAACAATCAACCAATCAACCAATCAACCAATCAACCAATCAACCAACCAGCGATCGTTGGTATATCCTTGCTATTGTTGTTCATTAGTGCTTCTTTCCCATCATTTAACCAACCAACCAACCATTGATCGCCCAACCTGTTTGGTCGAACTATGCCTGTGCACCCACCCCACCTTCCTCGCGCGGAACGTAATGCTCTGCATGAACCGGACCTTGGGCAGCACCGCGGTTCACCCAGAAGTTGGTAGACTGCGGCATCAGGGGAAGTAAATCATGCGTGGCAATCGTTCAATGATGCTTAGGAATGGTTGAAATGATGGTTTGGAACAGTTGATGCTGGTTGGCAGATCGTTACTGATGGTGAATGATGGTTCTGAATTAACCATCATTAATGGGGGAATGATGGTCATTCAATAACATTGGTTCATGATACGGTTGAATAATTCATATAGATTAACCATCATTACCTCGGTTGAATGATGGTTCTGCCTGGTTTCTTTTGCCGGTGCGGGTTCCTGGGAAGATCAGAGCTGTTGGAGCTCGATCACCCCAGGTTTACCCATGGGAAACGGTGGAGGAAGATCTCGGCGACTTCAGCTGCAACGAGGCGACGAAGCTCATCTCAGGGGTTCGCAAGTCATAGCGGACCCCCATATGGTAGTTTCTTAACATGGGGGACCCCAAATCATCCATTTATAGTCATTCATAGTAATAAACCAGCCATTCCAAAGGTATGGTTGGTTTTTTACTGATAATGACTACTATTGGATGATAACTAGGGGTACCCCTATTTTGAGAAACACCCATATTTTCATCCAGCTTATTAACCATTTTAAGTAATAAACCAATATGAACCAAGCATTTTTGGGGGGTTCCCTATTGTGAGAAACCACCAAGTATCATCAGCTACTAATATCAACAACCGTTGTTGACCCTTACGAAGAACCAGATGGGCATTCTACAGCACTACTGGACCATGAACTTCATCATCAATGTCTGCTAAATCAGCCACCAACTAACCATCAACGAACCCTTGAACAAAATTCATAAACCAATTGTTGACCATCAATTGAAAACCCTAGCCTTACCTAATCTAAACTAATCATACCCAACCACCATAAATGAATGATTCCTGGGTTACGACTCTTGAGCGACTGAAACGTGGTTATAACTGGATGATACTTGCTACTGATTATAGCGATGATTGCTGATGGATACAGTACTGTTCTCTGCGACGCTTCTTGGTATTGAGAAGGCATTCTCAACCACTGAACGGACGACAAAAAATGATTAATAAACAACATAGGAGACTGTCCACCTTGATCACTAACGCGGTCACTGGTCCTGACGGTGTGGACATGCTGCTGTCGATGAGCCTGCTACTGGTGGTTTTCCTCACGATCATGATGGTGAGGATCAGAATGGTGAACATGATGATGATGACGACGACAACGACAACGGCGGCGACGACGACGACGACGATGATGCTGATGCTGATGCTGATGCTGATGCTGATGCTGATGCCAATGCTGATACCAATGCTGATGCCAATGCTGATGCTGATGCTGATGCTGGTGCTGATGGTGGTGGGGATGATTAGGGAGGCTCAAGCAAATACTCAAGAAATTAATTGAAATGATGAAACAAAAAGGAACACAGTGAAGCAGTGACCCAAGATAGTCATCGTCAGATCCGCCCACTCCACGGATTCTACCAGCTCCCAACGCTTCTCGGCACCCTTGCTACCAGGTTCGTGTCCAGGTACAAGATGTCCCTGGGCAAACTGGACCAGGTTCATGGACAAGTTCACCAATCATAGGGAATACTAGCTGCTTAATGAGGGTACACCAGGCGTACAGGGTAAACTGACCCACAGGCAAATAACAACCATGCAAAACTTTGGGTACTCACACAGATCCTAGTGTTTGACAATCACTCCTGACAGAATGTGATCTCGCATGATGTTTCACCCAACACTCTCGATGACAAATTCTCCAAAGATCAACAACAATTGCAGCGTACCACGATCAAAGGTCCTCCACGGTCATTTCTATAGTGATCATGGCAACTCAAGGATAACGAGATGATTCTCTAGGTTTTGAGAATGGTTCTCCAGGCAGATCTGTTTTGAATCGTTTTGATTGATTCAATAATTCACGGATGAAGAGCAATGGTTGCGAACAGCTAACTGGACGGACTGGAAGCACATTGCAGAAGGCATCCACCAATGTTGATGAATGCACTGCTCTATTTCTTCTCTATTGACATCAAGAGATCTCTTTGGAAGATGCATGTAAGCATTGCATGTGTGTGGATCGCAACTCGTTTCTGACTTACAGATTGCCAATCATCTAGGAAGGAGGATTTTCCCAAACATTTCTCAGATTGTTTCTCAAAATGTTCCAAAAGTTTCCCGTGTTTCCAAAACATTCGCAAAAAGCTCCTAAAAATTCCAAAGGAATCCAAAGTTACGCAGAATGTGCCCCAAAATTGCATAAAAAGAACCGAAAAAGAAAAAAAAACTTAAAGTGTCTCTAAAAGATCCACAAATTTCCAAAAAGTGTTGGAAAAAAATCTAGAGGTTTAAAGTGTCCCAGAAAATTCGTAAAAGCTATGCCAAATGTTCAAAACTTTTCCCAAAAACTTCTCAAAAGGCAGCAGGTCCCCACAAATTTAACAAAAAGTTCCCCACAGTTTCCAAGATGTCTTCAAACTGTTCCCCAAATTTCTCTAAAAATCCGTAAAGGATTGCCGAGAGGTTCCAAAGAAAAATTGTGAAAAAATCGTGCAAGTTTCCGACAGTTTACCAAGAGTTTCTCAAAAGTGTCCCAAAAATCCCTAATTATGTTGGACAGGTTGGATAGGAAGCCTGAAGATATGTTAGATAGAATTGCCCGATGGAATGTCAGAAAGAATGTGAAAGAGTGGCAGAAGATATCCCAGAGGTTATATTTTCTTCTAAGAAAATGTGAACCACAATTGACTAGCATTTCCGTTCCAGCCATTATCAAACATTTGTTCATTGACCATCATCAAACTATGACCATCTATGATTGTTAAGCATCATCAACGACTATGAACCATTACTCACCAGCTCATTTATCCACTTAACCACTGTTCTTAATTCTTAGCCATTATATCCATTATCATCCAACAATGAACCGTCATCAAACACCATCAATCATCATCAACCCAACATTAAGCATCATCAAAATTCATCAAAAATCATCAAAATTCATCAAACCATGCAGCAACCTTCACTGTCTATGGATTGCCTGCCTCTTTGGCTCCGCTCGGCCGCTCAACAGTCGGTAGGCGCTGTCCTACAGAGCTGGGGGAGATGGATGTTGAGGGGGGAAATCAATAAGAACAGTGGGTGATCAAATTGGACGGATGTTAACTGGCATGTGGCTGTGGGTCGAAACCCTGTACCCCTGGTTCCCCCCTCATTAACCATTGGTTTCCCTATATTGTTGATGATTATCCACCATTGGTTTGGTGGTTAATATTGACCCACAGCCATATTGAACGGATGTTAACTAGCAGAGCATGTATGTTAGCAGGAGCAACCTTCATCAAGGTCAATGAGCTGCTTCATTGGCATGATGTTCGATGATGACTGCTGGTAGATGATAGTTAGTGATGGCTCATGTTCACGGTTGATGTTGGCATGTTAAGCAGAAATACCTAAGCATCATTTGCCATCATAACCTACAATTGGCGATGTTTGATGATGACCAGTAGCACTGTTGATGGCAACTATAAATCCCACAAATCATTGGTGAGAGCAGCCCTTTTGAGTATGACCAGTAATAAACACTACCGGTTGGAGTAATAGCCCCATTTAATCTCGAAATGGTTGATAGCCATGCTAGTTATCAATGTTGTTCACTTGTTAATATTAATGATTTTTACTGTTCGATTATCAACCATTATAGATATATATATATATACCCGCAAAACCCATGTCTCGCCGTCGCTTTATACGTGATTTTGATCGGTCGCAAGTGCATTTCGTATGGCAGCCGTGGCACTTTGTAGACGTTCGGCATTTTTTCGCGCGTTTTGTCCGCAGTTCCAGTGGTTAGTTTTTCGGTGTCGTTTTCATATGGCACGCGCAGCATTTTATCACTATGCGCATGGTTTTCTGATGTTAGACTGGTTTCAGTTTTTTGGGTTCTCTCCCGGTGGTTTGATCGTGATGTTTCCAACATGTTATTTTTTTTCTGTGTTTCTTCCTCTGTCACGACATGCCGTGTCTCGTGTGCATCCGCTAACAACCTTCGGTGTTTGTTTGCGTGCGTGTGGGCACCTGTGTTAACGTTCGTTGTTTACTGCGTTCGGAGCATCATGTTCGGGAGCGCTTCATAGAGCGCCAGGACTTGAAACAGTCCTGCGTTCAATGAGAACTTACCGTGAAGCCCTTTCGAAAGGTGACCTTAAATTGTCTCCTGGAGATTGTTTCGATGAAAGCAAACAGAAAGTGGATTTCCACGCACTGAGACAAAAAGATGAAGCAGTGCCGCTGAACCCTGACATACACATGTGCATGCTTGACTGTTGAGAAGTGGAATAGTCCACAAACGATTGGGGAGGCAAGTGCCTGTTGAAACTTGTTGAACTATACCTGATGGAAATGACCATGACCTATTGAAAACTCACCACTAGAATTGCGGTGACCATGATGAAAACATCAAGAAAGTCTATAAAATACAGCGCCTGCCATGCAAAAACACATCACACATCCAAGCCGATTGCCCATCAGGCGACGGCGAGACACGGGTTTTGCGCGTATATATATATATATATCTGTTGCCAATGAGTGCATACAATAACCAGGAACTCGCTTTGCAGTATAAACCATTGATGCTAATGAGTGCCTTGGGGAGAATTTCTGCAGACTTAGCTAGTGCAGAGATGAATGGTGGTCAATGATGGGTGATTAACGATGATTAGTTGATGATGGTACGTGGTCGTTACTGGTGGAGTATTGATTATTCCATGGTTCCTCATATTCTAGGTCTTCATGGCTCATTATGATAAAGTAATGATTGATCATAGCTTATGATGTTTAGTAGTCAGTAATCACTGTTTAGTAGCCATCATCCATAGCACTGTAGTTCTGATTCATGCTGGTTACTATTGTTTGGGCCCCCTATTGTGAGAAACCCACCATGATAAGCAATGAACACAGCCAGCCATGGCTGGTTCCAACGTAGACCTGGTCAACGATCAGGCTCTTCAAGTGACCAGTGGACAGCGACGGCAAGATGGATGATGCGACGGCAGTGGTGGTTGATGTTTGATGGCTCACTATTAGCATCATAAATATAGGCCTGATTTGATGGTTTCACTATTGCATCTGATTTTTTGTCATTGGCCTGTTGCTGTAGTGGCTAATGACCGTGATTTCATGGTTTCAATATCCATCGATATGGTGCTTTCTCAAAAATTGGGACCCCCAGTTTTCATCCAGTTTACGAACCATTTATAGTAAATTTATAGTAATAAACCAACCATAACTTTGAAGTTCCCTATTGTCAGAAATCACCATACAGTCCACAAGTAGACTGTTTAACCAATATTGTTGGTGATTATCCCCTATTATTGTCCCGATTCTTAACGACTAGTATCCGTTCTTAACCACTCATAACCACTCTAATTCCCTAAAGAAGCAGCCATATGTGTGTTTCTCAAAATAGGGGCGCCCCCAAATTCCAAATCATCCATTATTAATCGAGTTATTAGTCATAAACCAACGATTTTTTGGGGTTCCCCATGACTAATGACCAATATTAGTTGGTTTATCAGAACAATTGGTCATTAAACCAACTATTAATCATCCATTTTTGATTGTTATTAGCCACATTCTCAGAAACCACCAGACATGACCAGTGGCTGCTTCCCGAGATCCCTGGCGTCCATCCCGTCCGTCGCCTAGAGGCTCATCGCCCTCGCGGCTGAGCCCGCGATGTGACCGGTGAGTGCGGTTGATCTTTTACAGCGAATAAGGATTAAGTAATGGTTGGTTAATAATGGTTCGAATAATTAGTGTTTAATAATGGTCAATTAATGGTTGATAATGGCTGATGCCGATCATTAGCTGGTTAATGGTTGGTTGAACCACCCATGGTTAACTAGTGGCTAATAATGGTTAATATAATGCTCAGATTTAGTTATAATGGTTAATGATGATCATCTGGTTGGTGGTTGAACCACCCCGTCATGAAAAATATGCGCAAGTCAACCACCCATTTGTTTATAATCGATGGTTCATTCATGGCGAATCGATGGTGAATTGATGGTTCATTCATAGCTATTCATTAATTGAATGAACAATAGTGAACGATTAATTAAATTTCGGCGATTAGCTGAACGATCAAATAATGGTTCATTCATAGCTAATCGATGGTGAATTGACGGTGAATTCATTGTTAATTGATGGTGAATAACGGTTCATTCATAGCTATTCGTGGCTAATTGATGGGCTATTCAGAGCTTTTGTCATGGTTCATAGCTAGTTTATGGTGAATAATGGTGTTAAAGTCATGCTTAATTCATGGTAAATTAAAGGTTTATTCATGGTCCATAGCTGATTGATGGTTAATTCATGGTTCACAGTGGCTGATTGATGGTCGTTTCATGGTTCATAGCTGCTAATTGGTGGTTTATTGATGTCTCATCGTGATTAGTTGATTGCAGGATTGATGGTCAATTGATCAATCGATCGATTAATCATCGATTTACCATCAATTAGCCATGAATTTACCATCAATCGATCAGTTGCAGGTGGATTGTCCAACAAAATCTCGCGTCATCAGCTCCCCCCATGGAACTCCACCACCGGCCTGCACTAGGAGAAGAAGCGAGAACCAGCGGAGCTTCACCATGGCCGTCCGTTTCCATCAGCATAGCAAAGTAGTTGATGAAGTGTTCGGTCCCGTGGATCTCAGGTTTGATGGGTGAAAGGTCTCAGGTTGGATGGGTTTGATGATTTCACCCATGATGAAGGTCTCAGGTTTGATGGGTGAAACAGATGTTTGAATCACAGCTTTGATGGGTTTAAGATGGGTTTAAGATGGTCGTAGCAGTTGGTTTTTAGGCTTGTTGATAGGTACCCATGGAGGGTTCCCCAGGATGAAGCTTATCTGCCGTAGGTTTTTGGTAGTGTCACAGGTGCTCGGGTGCTGTAACCCACCAGCACTGGCTTCTGCCTGGGATGCTTTCAGCTGATCTGCAGCTCCTCGCGCATGATCAGATGCTGATCCAAGACTTTCACACGACGGAGCTGTTGCAGCATCACGACGGAGCTGTTTTCCGGTGTCATCCAGGCCCAGAGCGGACATGTCGCGTGCATACTATTAGCAGAAACATCCACTTATGTATGGCTTTTGTGTATGTGTCAATATTTACATGTATGTATCTATATGGGGAAAAATAGATGTGTATGAGCATATAATATGCACTGTATGTATTTGCATGTATGACATGTACGTTATCTATATACATCCCCTGCATGAAAACAAATAAATCAAGGCACACATAAATAAATGAACAAACACATAGATCCATCTTTCACCAGTCCCATGTCTGGACTTTCGAACACCAGCTGGCTGTTTTTGTACCACCGAAGATGGAGATCCAGACTCGCAAAGTCTGAGTGCCACTTGTTGATGCCAAAGTGATAGATCTTCAGGGTCGCACCCCAGTGTCCAAAAAGAACCACCCTGTGTAGCATTAGATGATGGGTACTTGGATGTGCTGGTGCTATAACTGGATATCACCATGGTTGCAAACCGTCTGGCTTCTAACCCCTATCGCCATGGTCACTCACCGGTCACTACCTGAGGGTAGTAGAGATGTGCAACTCACAACCATCAGCGAAGGGTCGCAAGCATTTTCTGCGCTTCCGCCTTCAAGCGGAGCGAAGGTTCTCAAGCGAGACTCTCTGGGCCGGTGAGACGAACTGGTGAGTTGTGCTGGTCGGGGGGCTTCGCATTGCTTCGCTGTTCTCCAGAATTCCTATCATCGGTTGAAGCAAACAAGAGCTAAGGCTATAACCAACTGGTTGTGAACAATAAATGGTTGCTTCTAGTACAGTAGCCATGTAAATGAAAGTATGGTACTATAGTTAAATGGTGATTACAAATGCTTGTTATAAATGGTTTCTAGAAACATCTAGAGCCTAACCGTCTATAACCGCCTATCACAAACTGTAGGATCAATTATCATCCAATGTAGCCATAGAAGACCAGCCATACTAGGGCAGCATCCACCATCCTCGGGAACCAAAGAGGGCAAGTGTTGCTTCTTGGCTATTCTGACTGCAAGCGTTTGCGGGTCAGTAGGTACTTTGTTTTTATTAGCGAGTTGGCCGTTGGTTGTTGCCACGACAAATGTTCCGCACATTCTCGCCTTTTCATCAATGCTGGTGACCTGTTGATGATAACAACCAACAACCACCATCTGGTGGCGCTCCTGGAAGCTCCAACTGGCCCTGGCTCCTGGCCTGGCTCCCTGTCAAAGAACCAACAACAATTATGTATATTTGTATTTTTAGTTCTATTTAGATATATATATATATATGTATATATATGTATCATATAACATATAATATGACGTTAAGAAAAAAAAACGTCCTTTCTTGCTCCCCTCTCAGCGACGAGGCCAACGTGGAGGCGTGGCGGCTGCCCAGCTATCTTGCGGCATTAGGGGAACCCCCCTGGGTGAGGTTTGCTGGGGTTTGCCAGGCTACCCTACAAGGTGGTTGTAATCCTTATAAGCATGGTGAATCTCATCTCTGGGGTAACCTCCAAGTCGCCACCTGTGGCTGATTTTCACGTAACGGGGTACATCGTGGCCGGCCAATCCCGGGTGAAGTCACCGTTCAAAAACCAGGCTTTTCTCAGTTCTAGTTCCTGGCGAACTCGGCCATTTAAATTCTTTGTACAGTACACATAATAGCATTGAACTACCATAGATGTTTGGTAAAGTACAAGCACTGAGAACCATGAATAGCCACTACCAACCATGAATAACCATCAAATATCGTCAATTGCCACTTATAAGCATTAATAACCATCCTAGCTGCCCTGAATGGTTCTCCCAAACTATGGATAGCGTCTACATCTGGTTGCCCTGGTCTGGCGTCGTGCACTCAATTCATTGGTTATTCAGGTTTATTCGTTGGGCGGTACCACTTTCATGGGAAACCAGTTGGCTTTTGTGGGATACCCCCTATGAATAAACCAGGGGTTTATTGATCCAGGGTTTGCATTGAGCAATGACCATCCTTTTCGGATCAATCGACATGTGCTCGTGATCATCGACCACTGTGCTCGGTTCGTCAATTTATGAGCCAGGACCAAGCATAACACAACTGGAACCCAAGCATTGTTGACCATCACATTGGCGATCAACCACTGTTTGAAATTGAGGGATTCATCAACATTGCTTATTGGTTGTTTAACGCTGAAAAATGTGAGTCAACCGACCCTGGTCAACCAGGGAAGATCTACAGGGTCAATCAAACTAAAAAAACAGTTGCGACTCATCACCATGACCTGAAAATCCAGGTCGCTCAGAGGCAGCCATCCACGCCACAGCGCCATCATGCGCCATCCACGTTACGCTACTGCCCCCAAGGGGCGAGTTGCCGGTGCCTCGCAAAGGTTTTCGCTGCGCTAGACTTCAGCACGAAGATTAGCCAAGGAGCAGGTTCCAAGCGTCGTTACATGGCATCCATGGGGGAACTGGCACTGATGATAGGAAAGAGGAATAGTTGTTTATTGATGATAATAATGATGATAGTAGTACTAGATAGTATATAACAATAATAGAAATAGTGACAGTAATGATAGTAAATATATTTTTTAAAAGATCAAAAATGATGGTACTAGTATGTCATTGATAGTAATGATAGTAAGAACCAATTAGATATATATATATATACATATGAATAGTGCTTGATAGCTGTTAGTGAGTTGGCACATCAATGATTGGCGATTAGTTGAGCCATCCCAAAGATAGTGGTCAAGCAACCAACAACGCTTTATAAAATGTTTCAAGCCACCAAGTGAGTTGATTCCGAAGCATCCATGGGTCATTGTGGGTGAATGGTGATGGATCTTCAATATGCAGGAAACCAAGCAGCTCATAATAGTATGTCATGGCTAATCCAACATGGCTAACATGGTCGTAGCAATGGGAGCGAAGTCACAATAATAAATCACCATCACGCAAACCCTTTTGTAACCCATCGCCAGGATGCATCATCCAACCATTTTCACCACTCGCCATCACTTCTGTAAGCATCATCTGAACTGGAACATCGATTTCTAGCAGCCATCATCAACCACTAATTCTCCCCTGAACAAGGCGTACTCTCCCCTAGCATTTTGCTTCGCTGGAAAAGCCGTGCAGGCCAAACAAAACGTGATGGCTCCAGAAAAAACAGTGGAAAACCCATCTGTTGACGGTAACGGTGCAGCAGGAGGTGCCCAACACCGTGGAGAGAGCTGGATGCCACGGTTACGGTGCTCGGTTTCATGTCCTCCTGGGACGATGGGTCACCTGGTGCTTTCACTCGGTGGATTTCATCGCTGACCCTGTGGTGAGTGGCTTCGTGCGCCGCACCGTGCAGCTGCTCATAAGGAGTGACTATGAGCCATGTCACCGGAGACCGGATCAACGCATAGGTCGGTGGACCACTTAGTCGTAACTCATCATTGTCCTGATATCCTCAGTCGACTCATATCCTACGACAGGTTGACATCCTTTCGGGTGATTCTTCATCTAATCGTTTCGATTTATGGTGGGCTCAAGGCACCATTCAACGTCTGCTTGCCAGGGCAATCTCAAAGGATGGCTGCACCCATGTAAATGGAGCTCCGATAAATGGGAAGCTCCGCTTTAAGGCTCAAACTCCATGGGTGAAAATCGAAAATCCCTGAAAATTCTGTCCATCTTTGGCCGCTTTGAAAGCACCAGGCGCAGCCTTTGTTCAAACGTGAGACGCAGAAAGGCACTGGACGTGCCGAACTCCGCACGTGCCTTTGGACGGTTTCTTTCCGCGGTTCACTGGTCGTCCTCCAGCATGGAACCCGGCTCCTGACACAGCGAAACCAACAACTCGCGAGGAATTCGCGAGTTAAAACTTTTGCTCCGGATTGTTTCGCCTTTCACGACTCGACTCTCTTGGCTTTCGCCAAGGGACTTCCTTGTATCCTCTCTTCTACAAGTATCATCCTTGCTTCCTGAAGCATGTTTATTCATGTCCATCTAGACTAATCATATGAATCTATAATTATCTATTTCGATGAATCTATGTTAATCTACTGAATCTCACTAAGTATTCTTCTTACTGTCATCAACTCATCAACCCAACATCCTCCCGGAACCAGCAGCGCCGCGCCTATTTCAAGTCTTCCTCCACGGCCGACACGCCGAAGCCTCCCGTCTGCCGAGCCTGGCCGGTAACTTTGGCTCACCATCCAACCATGGTGACAACTCTTGGGCCCATCATGCAACCCCATCATGGTACCCTCATGTAAGGTACCATGATGAACTATCACAGCTAATTACAACGCCTGGCCGGTCAACTTTGGTTCACCCTCCAACCAATAAGGGTACTATGATGCAACTCATCATGGTGGTCCCTCTGGTAAACGTGGCATTGGAAAGTCGGGTCTATTTTGGAAAGCCTGGAGAACCAGCTGTAAATGAGGATTGTCCATGTCCAGGAAGGGTACCAGATGAACTTGGGGACAACAAAAATGATGAGTTGACGGTTGAGAATCCATGGTGAATGGTGAACACTGGTGAGTTGATGATTGAGGGGCATGACAGTGTGCACTAAACATTGCACGGATAAGCAACAAGAATGCTGGGACATTCTTCCAAGGATATGAAACTCTCCAACTTGCCATGGTGGTGGCTTCCAACCATCAGCAACCAATGGTGCAAGCCACGATGGCGAAGTGTCCAACCAATGGTTGGACGGCATGGCGGCTTGCCGGCATGACAAGGCTTGGAAGAAGACCGTTGTTCGAATACCCAGCCAAATCTTTGGAGAAAGACTTGGGGAGTTTGGCCCCAAACTACTTACTTCATCGTCATGCAGGGAGTTCTTCGCCTTTTCATCTTGAGGGTCATCATTGGAATGCCAAGCCGCCCTAACCGCTCCTGTCTATGTTGGATTTCCGCCATCCAATTGTCATTGCTGGGGCAAATTTGACGAACATGGCAGGATAACCAGCCTACATCCTGCGAAAAACCCCGTGCCACACCAATCGGCAGTGACATGTAAAGCAACCCCACAAGGGATATACTCCCCAATGAAACACAAGAAACTGGAACCACCCATGACTACAAACATGTATAGACATGTACAAACACACATAAACAAATGTAATACATATATATATATATATGTCTAGACATATACCCCTATTTCAACACAAAGATCTCCATTTATTTTCGCACACATATGTTTATATGTTTTGCGTATCTTTGTCATAGGTTTGTGCCAGCGCCGCCTGCAAGAACGGGGAGGTGGCGCGGAAGAAGCCTCCCCGCGACACCCGGCGACACGGCGACATGCAGCGAATCGCAACACAGCGCAGCGGTTCACCGTTCGTGATGGGTTCATTGATGCTGGTTGAGATATGATAGCTGGTTGGTTGATAGCTGAGCTATGTTCGTTGATACTGGTTGAGGTATGATAGCTGGTTGGTTGATAGCTGAGCTATGTTGGTTGATACTGGTTGAGATATGGCAGTTTCTCAGAATAGGGGAACCCCCAAATCATTGATATCAATACTCAATTTTAGTAATGAACCAACCATTTTTGGGTACTCCTACTCTGAGAAACCACCATAGCTGGTTGGTTGAGCACTGTGGTTGATAGCTGAAATCATGTTAGTTCAGCTGTGTTTGGGAGTGATAGCTGATATTTACCGGCAATGCTGGTTGACAATGATTGTTGTTGGTTGGTTTCAGCATCAGAGTTGCTATTGATGGGTGTCAGTTGCCACTGGTGCATGTCAAGATGTTGGTTGATAATAATGATTCATGTTGGTTGAGAATGGTTGATGTCGGCTGAGAATGGCTGCTAATGGCATAGTAATCGTGGTTGGTTGATACCTGAAACCATTTGCATAATCCCTAACACCTGGGAAAACCGACAGATTACATGTCACACCAATGATAACTGTTAAGTCACGAATGGATACCATCACGCCACTGGCCATCCGCGAATGATAGCCGTCAGGTCCCCGCAACGCTGTGAACATCTGGCTATCCGCCAATGGTGCTGCGAGTCATCTCAGGTTGACACAGGTCACGTGGATAGGGCCAGCAGATAAGCACTGTGGCAACGGGTCAGTGGGTTACTTCGCCCATTGGTGCCCTCACATCACTTCTTCTAATGAAGATCCCTACGCCACAGACTCTTTGAGATGTCTAGCCCATACCCCTGGAAGATCGTTCGCGATGATGCACAGCTGGCACAGCTTGCTGCGGTGGGGTGACACTGTTGCGCCCTAGCATCGCCATGGACCTATGGATGGCATCCATATGGTGGTTTCTCAAAATACGGAACCCCAGAAATGGATGGTTCATTGCAATAAATGCTTCATAAACTGGATGATAACTAGGGGTACCCCTATTTTGAGAAACACCCATATCACAAATGTGTATGCTAGTCAAAGATGAATGAGGGGCCCCGTGTATGCAATACCAAGGCACCCAACCTTGCAAACTTTACCCCCTCACATGCCCCTTATGTGCTATATACACTGCGCTTTCTAAAAATGGGTGTGCCCCCCAAATCATCCCATATTCACCAGTTGTAGTAAATAAACCAACCATTTTGGGGGTTCCCAATTTTCAGAAGTACTCACACATACAAACATATGCTGCAAATCACACCCTCGGATCGCCACGTGTCGTCGCCAGGAAACCCGCAGGTCGGCTATAGTCGATACGATACCTGGGTGATCCCAAGAGGTCCATGGTGGGGACGAACTCAAGGGCCGAAGCACCACGAAGCTCATGGGGGTTTGGTTAGTGAAGGGTATAGAAAGACCCATGACCTAATCAACAATCAAAGCACGAACAACCAAACCACGAGTTTTTGGTTGTTGATTAGGTATTGATTGAGCATTGCTAGTCTCAACCAGATTAGTGATTAGGTAGTGATTGAGTATTGCTACGTATTGCTAGTCTCAACCATGCTTGAGGTGATGGTTTATACCCATTGATACCCTGCAGCAAGGTGTACTAGGTGATTGTTGACCACACTTGAACACACTTGACCATGCTTGACCATGCTTGATCACGCTTACTGGTGGCTGGTTGATAAAGGTTGATGGTGATGATTTCACCCATAATTCTACGTGTCCAAGTGATGGACCACTGCTGGGTCAGATGGCTTCTGTCTGAAGTCTCTGAGCTTGGGATACCAAGCAGTGGTCAACCATAGGTTTTCCATAGGTCTCCTTGTGACACTCTCCTTTCTTCAAAGGCACCCCGAAAGTTGGCCGCACTGTGAATGGTTCATCGTGGGTGATCCCATGCTGATGGTTCATGGTGCTGCCTGGCTTGCTCGGGACCGAGAAACCGATGACTGCTTGGCGATGCTTACCATGTGATTCAGAATCAATCATCTATATGCTCACCACTGCTAACGTTACAAATGGTTATTTACCACTGGTACCAGTCAAGCACCCAGTCACCACTATTCACCACTGCTAACCATGATATTGCCAATAGCACAGTGATCCATGGGCTATTCTGAGGATGAACTTATTATTGGATGCTTGGGGAATATCCATTTATGATGTTTGAACATGTTCAGTGAAGATTAAGAATGGTCAATGGTGCTTTACAATGGTCCTTGATGGTTGGTAGTGCTCAACGAAAGTTGATCATGGTCAATCATGGTGTTTAATTTCATAATGTTTAAATTAATGATGTTCAATGATGCTTGGAAATTACATGCAATTGTCTGCATATACATGTATCTGATCTTTATCCATCATTCAACCATCATCATAACCGTGATCAGTATATATAACCATCATATAATCATCATTATCACCGCCATACACGATCATTATACATAGTTTCACCATTATACCAACAATCATTGTGCGTATAAATATACATATATATATATATATGTTATGATTATATATCATATATTATGTATTATATATAATATTCCCCTCAATCAGGATGCTATATTTCTATCCCACACTCTGTCACCCACAAAAATCGACCCATGTCGGCACCGAAATCCCCAAGCTGAGGCTTCTCACGAGGTGGGCACGTTGGTGTAGCTGCCACTGGGGAACCAGTTGTTCAAAGAGCCTCCCAGGGTTCCCACGCCACTGTGGCGGCTACTCAAAACACCGTTGACGACGACGACGACTACGACGATGATGATCATGATCATGATGATGATGATGATGATGATGATGATGATGATCATCATTATCATGAAACTTCTCAAGGTTGCTCGTCTGTGATAATGGCTAGTCATGGGTTTTCCACAAGAATCGACAGTTTGGTTGTTGATAATCAAGAATAACGACCGACTATGGGTTGATACACAGCGATGATGGCTTGTACCACTTGATAATGGGCAGTAGTAGGCTAAACACAAGCTGCTTACACCCTGAAACAGATCATCACGAATAGCCCACAGATGTAGAGATGGCAGTGGGTCGAAACCCTGTACCCCTGGTTCCCCATCATTAACCATTGTTTTCCTTATTATTGGTTGGTGATTATCCCCCACTATGGGTTGGTTAATATTGACCCATGGCCAGATCTTCGTTCCAAGCGACCACAATGAGAGCTGTACCATGGCCAGTCTGCCCTGAATCCAAAGCCACGCGGCCGCTTCCCCTTTCGGGTCTCCCTCCATGCTGCAACTGGCAGCACTTCGGTGACCTGCTATCACTTCCCAATGCTTGGGTGAATTATAGTGATTAGTCAATTACTAATTATAACCATTATTATTGAGAATGATAACTATAGTGACCACCATTATTGAGATTGGTGAATAATGATTATTACCCGTTGGTTTTCAACTCCTCTTAAAAACATGAGTCTATCAATCATCCCAACTACAGCTGGAAAACTAGAAATGTTCGAAACCTCCGACCAGCGGCTGTTTAAAGCATTGTTCTTCTTGGTTACTATCACCTATATATACTATTAACCATTACTAATGGTTGTAACCGCTAAAACTCAAAACTCACTATAAAACCACCAACAAATGTTACGCAAGCTCTGGGATCATCCTTCGGTAGACCTAGACTACCCCTTCAAGATAGGAGTTGATCCGAGCCCTTCGGTTTGGGGCTGAGCAAGGTCCATTTGGGAAAGCCTCCTATGGTGAATTGAAATAGGGATATAATCATAGCAATAGTGAGAATGATAGTAAGTGCAGTTTCCCTTTCAAGAACCAGTGGTTCAATGTACAAATGCACGTAGTGATAATAACGACCAACAGTCCGCATACTTGACCAATAATCGGCAATCATTCACTAGCGTTTAACCAATGTTAACCACAAAACACAACACATGCTTGATGAACCATTCACCACGACCAGCCACGGTGGATCACCATTCATTTGTTTTCTCAAGTCACAGGGATACCCCCTCATCATCGAGTATGAATCATTTACAGCAATAAACCAACCAGAGCAACTTGGGGTTCCCAAGCTGGCTTGATCACCATTCAACCCTTATAAACCCTTATAAACCCTTATAAAAGGTGCATAAACTGCTGCTTAGAATCATTAAAATCACCAGTCATCTGGATCTTCCATTGCGTTTCACCACCCGGGGATCGGATCGGCGATGCCTTGACTGCGGAAACCAGTGCCCTCACCTGGCCGCTGGGACGCGGAAGGCGGCCACTGCGGGGACGGAATGCTACGATGCGCGCGTCGAATGTAGATATACGCATGTGCAATCAAATGTTTATCCATTTTTCTGGATGTTTGTCTATCTAACTATGTATCGATTTCTATCTATCTACCTATCTATCTATTCATCTGTCTGTCTGTGTACTCACATAGATGTAGTCATGCCGTTCTGCCTATCTAATTGCGAATTTGCCTTTTGATTGACCTATGTCTCTAATCTACCTGCTTGCTTTATACGTATATACAGCACCTTTCGACACATATTCACACCTCTACATTGATATGTATGTCTAATGAACTTGCGTATAAACCTGCACAATCGCTTGCCTAAGATAGATGCGCTGAGCACCTGTGCGCACGCTCAGATACACGCGTACGAACACCTAGAGCTATAAGCCGACGACTGAGTGACACATCACCGGCGCTTAGATCGTCACTGTGCAATCGAGCAAAGCTCCACCAACGTGGCAGCCGCAACATTTCCACGGGGGTCAGCATTGGGTGCGGATCTAAGCAGTGCCCGGACAAAAAATTACACCGGCATAGACCCCAGATAGAACATGTATGGACAACAAGGTTGGGGTAGGGAATCAAGTAGGTTCTAATGTTTGATCAAAAAATGTTGTCAATGATTTCGATGAAAATGTCAAATGCCATGCTCTCAAGTCTGAAGGCATCTTCTGAATCTTGACCTGAAATTTTCCGATTTCCATTTCTTTTTGGAATAGAACTCTTCTTTCTCCTTGGAATGGAACTCTTCTTTCTCCTTGCAATAGAACTCTTCTTTCTCCTTGGAATGGAATTCTTCTTTGACCTTGAAATAAAATTCTTGCTTCTCTTGGAATAGAACTCTTCTTTCTCTTTGGAATAGAACGCTTCTTTCTCCTTGCAATAGAACTCTTCTTTCTCCTCGGAATAGAAGTCTTCTTTGACCTTGGAATGGAACTCTTCTTTCTCCTTGCAATAGAACTCTTCTTTCTCCTCGGAATAGAAGTCTTCTTTGACCTTGGAATGGAACTCTTCTTTCTCCTTGCAATAGAACTCTTCTTTCTCCTCGGAATAGAAGTCTTCTTTGACCTTGGAATGGAACTCTTCTTTCTCCTTGCAATAGAACTCTTCTTTCTCCTCGGAATAGAAGTCTTCTTTGACCTTGGAATGGAACTCTTCTTTCTCCTTGCAATAGAACTCTTCTTTCTCCTCGGAATAGAAGTCTTCTTTGACCTTGGAATGGAACTCTTCTTTCTCCTTGCAATAGAACTCTTCTTTCTCCTCGGAATAGAAGTCTTCTTTGACCTTGGAATGGAACTCTTCTTTCTCCTTGCAATAGAACTCTTCTTTCTCCTCGGAATAGAAGTCTTCTTTGACCTTGGAATGGAACTCTTCTTTCTCCTTGCAATAGAACTCTTCTTTCTCCTCGGAATAGAAGTCTTCTTTGACCTTGGAATGGAACTCTTCTTTCTCCTTGCAATAGAACTCTTCTTTCTCCTCGGAATAGAAGTCTTCTTTGACCTTGGAATGGAACTCTTCCTTCTCTTGGAATAGAACTCTTCCTTCTCTTTGGAATAGAACCTTTCTTTGACCTTGGAACAGAACTCTTCTTTCTCCTTGCAAGGAGAATAGAATTCTTCTTTGACCTTGGAATGGAACTCTTCCTCCTCTTGGGAATCGAACTCTTTTTTCTCCGCGCAATAGAACTCTTCTGTCTCCTTGGAATAGAACTCTTCTTTCTCCTTGCAATAGAACTCTTCTTTCTCCTTGGAA
>VSDK01001465.1:425079-454674 GCA_009767595.1 Symbiodinium kawagutii
ACCTGCCGACAGCACCTGCCGACAGCACCTGCCGACAGCACCTGGCACCAGCACCTGCCGACAGCACCTGCCGACAGCACCTGGCACACAGCACCTTCAGCCAGAAAGTTCGCCGACAGTGACCTGTTATTTGGGAAGTAAGAACCCCTATAGCTTCCAGCTATCTGGGGAATAAGTTGTCAATGTCTTGATCTATGAAAGAATATGAATAAACAGAATCAACAACAGTACAAACGATACTGACAAGTACGAAAACTGACCATAGAGGGTTCAAACGTCGCGTCAACAAGACATGGGAAAATCAGAAACAACGCAATAAACAGATCAACAGCAACTCAATCGGAGAGTCAGCCGCCAACAGCAGTCCGCAGTTCGCTCGCCTGAGAAAGGGAAGGAAATCATGTTGGCCTTCTTCAACTTGCTGAGGCCCGACATGTTCAAGCGATCCCTGAGCACAGGGACCCACAGCTGCAGAAAGCTTCAGAAAAGTACCGCTGATGGCTGCTGATGGAGCTGACGCTTGGAGATAGCTGATGATTGGTGAGGCTTGGTAATGGTTGATACTCGTGAAGTGATTGGAGAATTGGTGAACGACTGGTTGATTGAAGGTGCAGAATATCATCGTCAACACCATGCTGGTCATCATCGTTGTCTTCATCGTCGTCATCGTCGTCATCAGCAGCAAAACGAAACAGCCAGCAACAACAAGAAAAACAACAACGTAGCCACCATCACAGTCATGGACACTATTACTAAGTGCCAGTATCATAAGCAGAATTGGTATGACAACAATTGACAAAACAATAAAACACAAACAAGCATAAAGATTGGGCTGAACTTTCTGAATCGATGTGTTGGGTGCTCTACTGTAATCACAGCAACAAGTAGGTCCTTGGCGTGTTGAATATAGACATGTTGGGGTAGCTTTCGGGTGTACCTGTTGTATGGATGCATCATTATTAATTACCCAGTGTCAATGACCACTATGAACTGTCATCACTGTTCATTAATCACCAATGTTATCGATGTGAAATATCCAAACTGAACCATGTTAGCTTGATGTAAAATAAAATGACCTGTACTTTTCATGGAGATGACCAGTACACGATGTTGTTCACCACCAGTTATATAATCCCTGTATACCAGGTATATCCCGCGATGTCCTTGGTATATATCTATTGAATTTTATTGATGTTGGTGATAAACTCATTTACTTGGTTGGAATGGTTTACCACTTTACAATTTTGATTATTAAGTACCAGTTTTCGCAACCACCGTTCACCATACCTGCCCCTTTCAAAAACACCATGGTTGCTAGTGATGTATTTTTGGATGGTTTTTCCCTCCTACTTTGTTTGCATCCAAAACCAACAAAAAATAGGGGCATATGCCAACTAGTAATGTTTGGGTATGGCTAGGAATGAGGAACACTGATGGTCACTATATTGATGATACATGGGTTATAGCTAGCCCGTGTCCAAATGCCTCACCATTTACATTCGCCATGTCGTTGCTTCACCCCGTTGGCCTATGCTCGCGCTGCAGGTTCTTTGGTACCTCAGGCTCTTGTGTTGGTGCTGTGAAAAAAAACCGTTGGAAGGGGGTAGGACCGGTTTTTTTGTTACGTAGGCAACAAGGCACTAATGGGGCTGATGATCGCAACGAGCGTTCAGCATGACCTGCGAATAACCGTGATCCGAAGAAGTCACAATGGTTATGGTGGTCACAGCAATACTACTGCAATAGCGTTTCTATGAACATTGGAATGATGACGGCCCTAACGACAACAACCAACCTATACTGCCAACCACCATGTTCATGACTGATTGGATCATCATAAGGAATATCAACGAACAATCACCAACAACTCGTCATTTTTTAAAGAAAGGATTACTGCCAGGGGTGCCTAGGGTCCATTACCTGCAAGCGCCGCAAGTGAAATCCCAGCTCTAAACCAGCAGCCAAGCTGGTTAAAGCCAGCTAACCACCTGCTGCACTGAGAGATGCTATGAAGCTCCCAGGCTGGCCCAACTCCCAACCGCTATCTGTTAGTCACCATGGTAAGCTCTTGCCATCACAGTTCTCCACAGGCTGAGCTCTCCCGGCAAAGTACGAAAAGTGCGAGTCTTCGAGCTTGTTGATCAAGGGGTTGCGCTGGGCCGCTGGTGGGACCAGAGGGCTGGAGATCAGGGTCTGCAGAGGTGGGGGCTGTTGAACGGGCACCGGGAGCACAATGAACCGCAACGGCAGTCCCCAGCCTGTTTCCTTGTTGTTATTACCATCATCAACCACCAATTATACACCACTGTCAACTTGTCACTAGCTTAACCATCGTCTACAGGGTCCAGTTTCTGCTGAAGTATTCATCGGACTTGGAGTTCAAGCAGTGTGGATCAAGTCCAGGGTTCTGCGCAGAGCCAGTGTATCGCTTCAAAAGTTGGATTTTACTGGCTCCGCCCTTGTTATGACGCTTTGTAAGAAAAATCTGATGTACCCCTCGTCTGCTGGGTTTTTTGCTAGTGGCTTCCAACGTTGCCCTTCACAAGCATACAATAAAGATGAATGACCACGAGGCTTTAAAGGAACCGCGAAAGTACATTAAGAGTCGACACATATGGCAACAAACCGGCAAGATCCAACAGGGGCTAAAACTATAGCTTGGCATCAAGTATTCGCAACATTGATAAGACCAATGACGCATGTTGTTTGCTTTCTCTTGAAAGTGCTTCCTTCAAATTTTGCATCTGGACCTGTCGCCCACTGGATGAGGCGTTGTGTCTCTGATGCAGTTGCATTGGCAGAACCAAGCTTTGGAGGTTCGAGTCCTCCCAGGTCCGCTTTAACTCGTAGAATCAGAGAAACAGGATCCTAAGCAGAGTCTCACGACACTTATACAAATAACTCCTGCTGGATCCCTGTTCCTCGATCATTGGTTGTTGAATCACCCCCGGCGGGAAAAAAAACAAAACGACTAAAAAAAACACGAACATCGCAGAAAAAAACGCAAGAATCACAAAGCTATGAGTAATTAGTAGCTACAAATCCAAGAATCACAAATCAAAGCAGAAAACAAAACTATGAGTACAGATGGAAAAATCACAAATCGAAAGTGTTTGCCTCGCGGCGTTGTCCACCACGATGGCAGTACGGCCCATCCCCGCTATCGTCAACCATTCATCAACTCATTAACCATTCATTTCAAAAAGGATCCGGTCATCATTCACCATGCCTTAACCACAGGATGCCGTTGATTACCCATTCCACCGGCCATTCCTTCGCCATTTCACCAACCATCCATTTACCATTCACCAACTCACTAACCATCCATTACCATTAACACAAACCACTACCACTATCCATGTACCATTGGGAACAACTATCCTATTCACCAATATTCACTCTAAAGAAAAGGTAATGGTTCCATCTCACTATAAGTAATATTTATCCTTAAGTACTATTAGTAATCATTTATTCACTATTACCTACAATAGTCATGATAATTATATATTCACTATTACCATTCTATTCAATATGATTAATTAAAATTTACTCATTAGTTATCATGATGAATAGATTGAATTAATTTAATTACAAAAAAAATATTATAAATTTACCATTTACTATTAAAATATCATTAGTTATTCTATATATTCACTATTACCATGGTAATGGCTCCATCTCATGATGAAGAACGGCGCCGCAACTGCGATGCCATGGACACGTCCGTCGCGCCTCCGACAGCTTGGGGGGCGCCTCGCTCCGCCGGGAGATGGCCGGCAGCGAGAAGGTCTGCGCAGCGGCCACGGCACAGGAGGCCATGGGAAGAGCCCGTGAAAGGCCCGTGGGGAGATCTGTTGAGATTTTGTGGAAGCTTTGGTTCAATGAATTCCATGGAAATGATGGATCATTTCAGGGTCTAAAAATTGCAGTGCCAGGGCTTTCCGGAGCAAGAATGGTTCTAATGGATGGTTGGGTTACGTAGTCGGTACCGGACAAACCCATGTTTCATGACCCGTTTTCTGGATAATCGACATGAGTCAACAGGGTAATGTGTATTTATGTCTGCGGATGGAGGTCGTGGATATGGATGAAATTTGGGTCGGATTGGTCAACCTGTTCATGTCTTCTGCGAGACTAGCGTGCATGAATTCCCAAGATGGTCCCCGAATCCCGCTTTCAAAACTCATAGTTTCTGTGCAGAGTGGCAACTGCCATCATTTGTGGCCAACTCTTGGGTATCAAGAGCCCTGCCGCACTGGCTACAGTATACACGACATGCTATTAGATACTGTTGCAACAACAGTGGTCGAAAATCATTAGTAGTCGCAGGAGTAGTGTGGCACTGTGGCAAGAATGTAGGCACACTATAACATAGTCATCCATGCGTACACATACACCAGACGTTCTCAACCAAACCATCGCTGTTTGACACCTATTTAGCCTCTACTAACTCTCATTAACAGCTATTAGCCACCACAATCAAATCCATTCGCTAAACAGTTTGCTGACCATCATTGTGAACATCATTAACAATTACTTCTCACCACCATGATGACACCAAAAATAATCAACCGTCAATCATTAATTAACCATCATCCAAACCAGCTGCTTTAACACAGGAATATCCATCACCAACCATAGGGATATTCATCAATGAGCTCTACATGGATCACCATAAGATAGCCATGTCCATCACTCTAAGCATTCACAACTAAGCATCATTCAGAATCAATGTCCATCACCATCAACATCAATATCACTATAACTAGCCTTGATAGACCATAATCCTATCCAATCTATCCAAGTTTTTTACATATCTAAAAACCATGGATGAAGCATAATCCTATCCAATCTATCCATCATCCATTAATATCACCATGATCACCATAATCCTATTCATTCATATCATATCCATGAACCTCAATATGGCAGTGGGTCAAAACCCTGTACCCTTGTTAGTTGTTATCAGCCATAAATAGCTGGTATATCCCCTACTATTGTTGGTTATAATCCTCTATTATTAACCATTCTAACCAGCTATATCCATGAACCTCAATATCACCATAATCCTAAGTCCCCACTCGTGGGTGGAAGTCCCCTCCAACCACCAGTGGAACATCGCCGAAGGCGGGATCCGCTGCCTTGGCCATGGAGGTGGCCTTGGGCGACAACGTCGCCTTGGCCACCGGCGAGTCGTAGGTCCTGGTGCAGGATCCGTGGCGCAGGGCTGGCGAAGTCGTGGCTGATGGGATGGGGGTTTGGGGATGGATGGATGGATGGATGGATGGATGGATGGATGGATGGATAGATGGATCAGAATGGTGGTTAAGAATCCATTTTTGTTGGCTCAATAGCTGATTAAGAACGACTGGATTGAGGGATTTAGTAGGTGGTTGATGGAGATTGGCTGGTTTTTTGGATGATTTCAAACATCAACCAATCATTGGACGATGAATGGGTCGGATTGGTTGATGCTAAATGGGTGGGATTGGATGGCTCATTAACAGCCATTAAGCATCAACCATCCATTTGACTGGATTGATGGATGAATCCTTGAATGGGGTCGGGTTAGCTGATAATTGCATCATCCATTGACCAACCCAATTCATGGATTAATACTTGGTTCATGGAGATTGGACGGCTTTTTTGATTCATAGTTGCTTCAGAGATGTGTCGATTCATCATCGGGAGATATACCAGGCCCATGTACCACGGTTCATGGAGCTGAGTAGCATTGCTGATGATGGCCAATTCTGGTCAATAGTGGTCAATAACTCTGCATACCAATGGTTAATGGTGTTCTTTCAGCAAGAAATAACAAGGTATGCAGTAATAGTAGACTAGCAATGGCTTGTGATGGTTCATGGTCAATAATCGTTTGTAACAGTTAATAATGATTACAGTAAAATGGCCAACCGTAAGACTGAATAAGACTGGGTGGTGAATGGTGGTGGATAAGCGGTCACCAACAACAATAGAAAGATATACCAGCAAAAACCATGAAAGCCAGACTGTTATGCTTCATAAGGATTTATATAGATGTGATAATAATGGCCACTGTGGATAACAGGGGATGAACCAAAAGTATGGGAAGTATACCAAATTAAAATACTCACCATCCAACTAAGTATGAACACGCAACCAACTGCAATGATCCAGTACCAAATCAGGTCATACAGTTTGGACAGGTACGAGGATAAAACATCGGATACCGGCAAAACCCAAACCACGCAATTCACAAGCCTGTTTTGGCCCTGGATCCCCTTTGGCAACTTGATGACAACCTGAGAACCTCACACATAAACCCGACGGCTGTTTCCCACCGAGATTCTTTTCGCCAGAACCCCCAACCTCAACATCCACGGCAGTAACCCAACCTCAACATCTCGTCGACATCGTGCTTTTCGAAGATCTTCCGGTCATCAGGCTCCTGCGAGGCTGGGGTGCCTTTCCTAAAGGAATTTGCTGCTCGACGCTGGGAAGCATGGTCGATGGGGGAACCAGCTAATCATCCAACATCTTGTTGAGTTGAATGTACCAGCTGGTAATCATTGATGTATGTATGCCTATATTGTAGCTTATACCTATATTGTGGCTGATAATCATCATTCAATGGTGTAAAACTTGTTGTCATCCAGCATGACCATCATGGCTCATGATATACAGGGGGATATAAAGTGCACATAAGTCAAATAGAAGCATTGATATACATTTCATATACATGTATCAGAAACAGACCCCAACTGGATTGTGAACTGATGAGCGGTCTCAAGATAAATGTCTGATACCATAAACATGCCAAGAAAGCCGGGTCCACATCCTAATTTCCCTGATCAACATTGGAACAAACCCTGCCAAGCAAATGAAAGTCCACTCCATGATGAAACACAAACCCTACCATTTGAGAAAGCTCTTCCGGGTGCTAAACCCAGCCCACTGTCCGTTTTGCCGAGAGAATCCACTGGAGAAGCATCACGGCATCGACCAGATGAGTCCACCACCACGGCACCACGGCCACCCGCCGGGCCAACGCAGCACTCCTGGATTCGCGTGATGGCCATGTGCTCCCGCGGATTCGGGATGTCAGTGTCTTCCGTCAAGGCCTCGGGGAGAGCCCTTCCACCCGCTACCCATCACGCAAGACCTGTGTATCCATAGCTATGATCCTCTTGACCAATGGGCTGATCACTGGGGAAACTGCCGGTGGCTTGGGAGTAGGGACAAACCCAGACATGTCCCGGAACATGTTTGAACAAGAATGACAACGTTCCAAAGAGAAACTATCTTGGGCATGTTCTTGGGAGTCAGCTCAGCTATTATAAACCATTACAAACCACCACTCAGCTCAGCTATCGGCTACCTGAAATCTATGCGCCCGCCACCTGGATTTCACTGAGACTCCCGAACCAGATCCGCATTGGTGAGCCTGGCATCAACGAACCCCTTGATCAAAGCGGTCATACCAAATATTGATAGGTCAATACCCTCAATTTCTATGCGAGTGGCAGGGTGCAGCAACAAATGTAACCCTCAAACCGACTACATTTCACATCCCATAGAGATCTGGGACCGTCCACAAATGGTGTAACAACCCAATCCATCCCTTTAATGATCAATTTAGCATTGGGTGAAACATCCCTAAGAATAATCAATAGTAATCGCAGTAAGAAAATCATCTGTTTCTTATTTGAAAACTTCCCTGAAATTCAAAGTTCACATGGAATCTATCTAAAAAGCATTGTTTGAATTCCAACTATAATCACATTCGAATCTAAAAGAAACTTCAGTGTTTTTTACACACTAAAGTTGTAGAGAAACTTCAGGTTTTCCCGAAACTTCAGGATGTTCAAAAAAAATCCTCAAAGAAACTTCCCAAAAAGATTCGACCGCTCCCCAACTGCGGCCTGCTGGCGATGGGCCCGGGCGCGCTGTACCCGAAATGGTCTCGAGCACCGGGCTGGTGAATGGCAGTGCCTCGCACGAGCGGAAGGCACGAAGCGGCGGATGCCTTCACCACGTGAAGCATCGCCCATGCACCCGGCCTAGTAGTGGTTTTTAGCAGCTAGATCATGGTTACACCACTAAGATGTTTAATGATAATGAATGGTTTATTAGTTGAACCACTAAAAAAACATCAGATGACGACCTGATGTTCAATGATGATTCATGATAATCAATGATAACTTGTGGATGGCTAGGGATGGTGAATTGATGGCTAGTAGTGCTCAGTAGGCCGTGTGAATTCTTAGTCAAGATCATGATTTAGGAGTGGTCCATTAGCCTCAATGAGGGTCAATGAGGCTTGATGATGGTTTTGTAAGGATTAAGAACGGCTGATGATGGTTGATAGCCATTGTCATTGTTGGTTATCATGCATGCTACTGATGGCCATCAATTCTGATTGATACATTTTTTCTGACTATTCTTGTTGAATGTTATTGATGATCACGAATAAAAATGGTTAAAAAGGTAATCTTAGGGATAGTAGCCAGCCATAGGGAATATCATGGTTAATGGGTAATGGATAATGACCATTAGTCATGGTTTAATGTTCATTGCTAGTGACCATCGTCAACAAACGTCAAAACTCAAATTATTGATCTTTGTACTTGTCAACCTGTTCATGATGCTTTGATTGTCAGCGGTTAACTGATCATCAAAAGCCAGCATTAAGCAAGACAAACAATGCGAATGTTCCATTGTTTCATGATAAATAGCCCATCATGATAAATAGCATCTATTTCATCTATTTCACAATAAGGTTAACTACCATTTGATTAGAACACCCCTGGTAGCAAGGTATAGAGAGTCCCCTGGCTCCTTCGCTCCCCAACAGCCATTTAAGTGGTTCATGACGTTCCCAGGACATCACCCTGGGTCACCCCTTGATGTCGGTCAGCCGGCTCAGCCAACCAGATCAAACATCCAGCCAAAAAGAAAACATCCATCTACCAACCATTTACCAGCCATTAATATCCATTAATCGTCTATCAAACATCAATCAACCATTGATATTTCCCAACACAATTTCCCAATTAATTCATCAACCAGCGGCTAGCCGCTGACCTCTAGAGGATGGTCGGGTTATAAGTCCAATTGACAAGGTGATTGTTAATCATGACGAGTTTATGGCTAGTGGATGGTGAATTGATGGCTTACAATGGTCAATAAGGTTGGACTCGGACTCCAACTAAGATACTCCAACTCAGGTGCTAATCCAGCCAATCTCATTCGACTTCACCCATCCACCTGGAGGGTAAGGGCTACGAGCGAAGGAGCGCATCTCATTCATCACCTGCAAACGTCGGAAACGAATCCTGGTGGGTTGATAGTGGCTAATCAATGATAAACCACAGGGAAACCACAGGAAAACCATAGGGAAACCATCGGGAAACCGTAGGAAACTCACCTTGCTTGAAGGAAAACTGTAGGAAATCAGCAGCTTCTAGGGGGTGGATTTTCCATTGCCAAGTCAGCAATCCATGGTTCATAACCAACTATATAATATCATTGATGACGGAGAATAACCCATCAATGACTGGTTGGTACGAGTACTTAGTTGCTCCATCCCAGAAATACTAGTCAGTCAATCAACAATCCCAAATATGTAGGAAAGCGAAAAATGCCAATCAAACCACCAACCAGATCATCAACCACTGCTATCATTCAACTGTTGCTATTTGACAGCGCGATGAAATATGCCCCGGGGAACCACCACTTAGATGTTCCCAGGGAGCGTAACTGGAAACTGACCATGGTTAGTTTGGGGGTAGTTCAGATACCTAACGAAGGGTGTAACAAACCATGGTTATATCCCGGTCAACAATTATGAACCATCACTATCAACCACCATAAACTATTACTACTACCGTTGACCATGATTTTCACCATGGTGATACAGTTCAAAAGGCCACGAATCTTGTGATTAACCAGCCTGGTGAATCAGAAATCAAAGTGATGGTAGATATTGGTCAATGATGACTGAATGGCAATCTTGGGAGTGGGAGATCCGCAATCTAGTAGACAAGCCATATTTGAGGAACGACATCATCACCTGTTTGAATGGCAATTCGTGGCCCCCGGCCAAGCTAATGATTTCTCGATGAGTGTACTTAATCTGGCTGAAGGACCATGTCAATGCTATGTGAATGATGAAGTAAGATCAGATTACATGACCCTGCCCGGTAATCTGGGCATCCTCTATGCTAAACAAGTAGGTTTTTGTTGCCTGAACATCCATTCTCAACTCTTACAAGGAATCGTGAAATATATCAACCACGACAAACCATCATCAATCAGGGTTCGTAGTCAACGTTCAGCATGTTCTTTGACCACCATGGACCACTCCCCATGTGAATGCACTAACCATCCATGATTGACCATGCTTGTTGACCCCCGACCCGGTTTCAAAAATCATTTGCCCTTACTTAGGATCATGAGCTACCATCAGCCACCACTAGCAGTCATTAAACCACCCTTACACCATCACTAATCGTCATCAACCCATATCATCCGCCATTAAAACCATCATGAACCACTACATACACCATCCACTACATACCATCATCAACCATCACCAACCCGCTACCTACCATCACCCACCCCTTACCATCACCACCCGTCCTTCACCACCCTTCGTCGTTGCAGGACCCAACGTCGCGCCTCGTAAGTGGTCTTCCAGTTGTCGGCATCTGCCTGGCGAAGCAGGTGGCAACCTGATGGCCTTCCCTTGGCCAAACACCATGGGATTTCACAGCGGGGCGTGGTCGAATCTATTTGATTAGCGACACATATCAACTGTTGTTGATTTTTTTATGTCCAAGGTCTTGTTGAATCTATCAACTGTTACTTCTTTTTATGTCCAAATGTATGTGCAAATCGACCTGCGACATGTGAATAACATATGTGAATCAAATCACTGCGAAGTGAATAATTAATACACGTGCGTCTCTTTAGCATAGCAACTTGTCACTTGGTGATTGATTTATACATAGCATGGTATGAAACATACCAAACAAACATAGCATGTGTACCCAACTGCTGTTTGGTTTGCTCCTCTTTGATTCCAGGTGAAGAAACTGTTACGAAGGTGCCCATGGGCCCAAGCCCACAGTGAACAGGCAGCCCTGGTTCCGAAAAGTCTCGGTGGCTCACCGCAGCTGTCTGGATTAGCGCCGACCACGAGCCGAATTGTGGGGTACATGTAGCCAATTGTTCGGCTGGTGGTGAACTGGTGCACCGCCCAATATTTCTATGTCCTTTTGTGGTGTATGCAATATGATGGTGAATTGTGTTGCCACCACAAGGATGAACTGCAGCGTGTCTTAAGTTCAACCGAAGGATCACCGTGCCCGTTCTTTGCGACAAATGGTGTTTTGTCAGCATAGGGGTACCCCCAAATCATCCACTTGTTTAAGCATCTATAGTAATAATAAACATTAATAAACTATGCATTTTTGGGCACCCCTATTTTGAGAAATCCCCACATGTTCGATGTGCGACTGTCGAACCCACCACTACTGACCAAAGATCAGTCCACCTCATGGAACGGGATGGTGCAAGAAATGCCATGCAGAGTGGTGCCGGCAAAATGGCTAAGTTGGTTTATAGCCACCGGGTATCCGCCAGGTGTAGTGGACATAAGTTGAGGGGACCACTGAGTGGGACAGTAGCTTGGATGGAAACAACGCAGTGGCGTTATTCGCCAACCATGACTGCGCATCATCAGCCAAAACGAACCATTATCAATGAAGCATCTTGGATTATGCCATCATGCTGAAGCGTTGGTTCCATGGCACCAACAACAGACCTGTGCGATTCCACCTGCCACTCACTCCTTTGCAACGCAAAGTGTTGTCAAACAAAACGGATGCGTGGCCGAAACCCGACAAAATATTCACAAATATGCTGACATGGCATTGATGACGGATGATGATCGGGCACCAGATAACAATGTTAACCGATAACCACCCCAGGATCATCCAGCATTTGCCAACAACCTTCGACCCAGTTTCTCACCTGTCCTTCTCCCATGCATTCGGGGCACCTCCATTCCCACGGGATAGAAGCGGTCTGTCATCGCGCCCTGTGTGCCCCCCACTGCGAAACGCCAGGGGCATCCCAAAGGGACACCACAGAAGTGATATTTCTACAGTGCTTCCAATGAACGGTGACTTGATCGTCAAGGATGGTTGATGGATGGTCGATGGATGGTCGATGGATGGTCGATGAATGGTTGATGGATGGCTCTGACACCACGGCTAGTATGATAGGCAAGTGATAGTGACGTGATGGTTGTTCAGTAGGTTTGACCCTTGGTGAATCGACGGATGATGAAGCCCAATCTGAGGAAGCCCAAGCTGTTGAAGCCCAATCTGTTGAAGCCCGGAAACCCATTGGAGGTTTGGGCTGAGATTCTTCTCATAACCATGGTGGGATGTACCCTATAAGGTAGTTGAAGTATGATGAACTAACTCCATCTATGGTTATAACCGTCGGTTGCACTTACCCTCATAGTATCTTTATAAGAAACATCACATATAACCATACACCCATGTACAACATATAACCCTATAGAAAATATAGAACATACCTCCCATAATATGTTTTACCCTATGTGATGGTTACATGTTCTATGTAACCCCATATTAATATAACCATCACATATACCCGTCACCATTGGCCTTCTCAGTGACCCGCCATCTCACCCCGCAGGCTGCCTTGCGTCACTACGCGCTGGCCACGCGGCTCCTTCTGCTCGGCTTCTCCCAACCGCTCCGTTCGCAGCGGCCAACTCAACCAGAACGGCGGCGGGGAAGTTGGCAGGCGGAATCTGAAGATACATAACATGTGGATATATATTCAACTGTACCTATACGTATCATATATATATACGTATATTGCTTCTGGTCGCCATGAAGATAAATAGATGTGTATAAATATATATATATATATATATGTACTGCATATCTATATATGTTTATATCCACATGTATTTGTGCGCGTGTTTTTCTTGCGTGCATGTACACTAAGACATATACGGACGCATATACATAGATACCTACACAGCCGACAATTTACGACATTATGTTGATAATCACTTTGATGAAGGCACTTGTGTAACAATGATTCCATCAAGTTTCTGAACAAAATACACATGACAACAGTACCGATTTGATCATACTCCATGTCCAATCAAAACAAATGTGATGACAAATACTGTGATGATGATGATGATGATGATGATGATGATGATGATGATGATGATGATGATGATGATGATGATGATGATGATGATGATGTATCATAATGTTGCCAGGCCCGAATGTGAGAGGCCCCTCTTCCCCTCCTTTGAAACTTGTGGTCAGAAGCACAGCAGCACCTTTTCTTTCGAGAAAATCATGTCTTGTCTGCTCCCAGAAACACTGGGAATCCACTCTACAGGGTAGAACCAACTTCGATGGAGATTTCCGCCAGATCGTGGAATGCGAGATCATGCATAGATTCTCCTAGACATGGGTTTGACACACAAAAAAAAAACAAAAAGGCTGGTACCCAAGTTGAGCTGGTCCCTTTCCCAAAAGTCATCACATTGGGCTCGCAAACCCATGATCCATGGTTGCTTTCCTATTCTTCTCTTCACGGCTGGTCCCCAGTAGCTTTCCGGCTCGCGCTTTCCATCGCGCTTTGCGGCTCGCTGCCAGCTCGTGCACCCATCACCCAGTGAACGTTTGATCTGGTGGAAATCCACAGGTTGTAGTACTCAAGGCGAAAGAACCATGCGGACCTTTGTTACAACCATTTCATCAGCACCCTGCTGGTTAGCCAGAAAACAGCTGGTTCGGAGGTTAACCAGCCAGAGCCGCTGGAGATTTCTGGAGATCCCCGCGGAAACACCCCTGGGCACTTGATTGTGCCTAGTGGGATCTGTCGACTCTGTCATGCGTATCCATTGGTAGCAACATATCTCCAGGGCGCAGCATTGCATACCCTGTAGGCGCAACATGGTGCAACCCAAGTGAAATACAGGACGCCTTGATATAAAGACCGCAGAGATGGAGATTGATCACCCACAAGTTGCAAGGGGGTTTTAACTCTGGCCAACTCTGACTATTTCGAGAACAATAGAACCTCCAAGAACTCTTAGCAGAAATTCCATCCGATCCAAGAATGTCTGCTTCTCACCAGTGCCAACTGTTTCACGAAATGTATCTCTGCAACCAACTAGATTCGGGATGCGACTAATACTGGCTCTTTCACTGCTGGTCGATCCTATCATGAAATAACTGTCAACCATCAATCATGACCATTTATCAACTATCAATTATCAGGACTGAACCACTTTATCAGCCTCCAGTCAGCAGTAGATATCAATCATGAACCACCCTCAGTCTTCTTAGCCATGAAACAACCAGCAATTCTGATGACTTCTCCGTATTCACCATCAGTTTACCGTCACTTAGCCATCAATTCACCATCATCCGATCATCATTTCACCAACAATTAGTTGACCAACCAGCAACCCCTCATAACCAGGCATCTAACCAGCAACAACGCTCATCAACACCGGCTGATGGTGGTGCCAGCTGCCAGCGTTTCCGGATCTCAGCGTTTGAGCAGCCGATCCTGGAGACATCACGGTCGGGACGTTGAACTGGAAGGACCATGACATTACTCAGTGCATGCGTGAGACGACAACAGCGGAATATGTGTACACATTGACTGACCTATCCACTTGTCTATCTCTGTGCTTGTCCATCTATCTTATCTTGTCATCTTTCTTTCCATCTAGCTATCTAGCTATCCTATCCTATCCTATCCTATCTTATCCTATCCCATCCTATCCTATTCCATCCATCCATCCATGCATCCATCCATCCATCCAGCCAGCCAGCCAGCCATCCATCCCATCCATCCATCTGTATCTGTGTACCTAAAGAAAAATGCGCTTGATGTGATATTATATGCATCATTTACGGTGCTGGGCTACAAAGTATATCGTACTAAATAATGTTGTGTCACGCTATCAGGTCGTAGCACATCATCTTTGTTCATTATACCAACAGTTGTGGGCACTGAAAAGCTTGCAAACTGGCCCACTGCTCTGGGAATGGCAAAAGATTGATCCACTTTTTGACGATGAATCGCCAAGATTGGTAGATGGTGCGACCCCAGAACCGGCAATCTGCCATCAACAGGCGACATGTTTGTTACATGGCTCAAGGCTGGGGAAACTGGCGCTGCTGGTCCCCGGTGGCAGCACTGGGTCTGCCTTGGCCTTGTCTTCCAGCAACTTTTGCTCTTTCTCCTCGCCTGGTGTGAGGATCCTTGGAACACCAGGGCACATGTTCGCCATGTTCGCCAACCCTTCACCAACCACCATTGGCCACCCCCAAGCCACAGACCAACCTACAGCCAAGTAACAGCCATGAACCCAGCATTCGATCTGGGCAACTAGCCACCAAACATTCCATCTTCACCAACCTCAACACCAACATCAACCAATCAACACCAACACCAACACCAACCTCAACATCAACCAATCAACATCAACCAACCAAACATCACCATCCCGGGCAGGTTCCATCCCACCTTTCCCAGGGTCATCGCTGGGTCTCCGCGCTTGCCCTGCTCCCCGACTCGCTCGAAGATCTGCGGCGTGCCATCGGGCTGCGACTCCAAGGCCTCGATGACCTGCCGCAGGGCGCGTGCAGATGGTGAGGTCACGGTGGGCTTGGTGACTTCGTGGTGATCAGTCATGGTTAGTTGATGGTTGATTGATGGCTAGTTGATGGTTGATATGGCTAGTTGATATGGCTAGTTGATGGTTGATAAATCAGATGGAGAGTTGATTTAAGATGGCTACTAGATGGTTGATGGCTAGTTGATGGTTAATGGATATTGATGGTTGATCAGTCATGGTTAATATTGCTAGTTGATGATTTAAGATGGTTAGGTGATGGTCAATTGATGGCTAGTTGATGGAGATTGGTGATTGCAGATGGGTGGTTGATGGTTAATCAGCTGGTGCTGGTTGATGGATATTGAAGTGGATGGTTTACTGCTGGCTATTGTTGCTAGTTAGTTGTTTAAATGATGGCTGGTTGGTAAAATCATGGTTCATGGTCATGTTCATGGTGAGTTGACATGGTGAATCATAGATGCGCTGATGCTTGAGTTGCTGGTGAAGAATTGCTGGTGACAGTGTTGGTTTAGAAGGGTTGGTAATGGCCCATCAATGAGGCTTACCCACCAGGATGATTCATGTTGGTTGATAGGAACTATTTCAGAAGGGTTGGGAATGATGGTTGAGAACCAGGTTCATGATGGTTCGTGATGATTGATGATGGTATTGACAGCAGAACAAAAAATAGAGTCGCGGGTTTTGGGAGCTAGGCCCTTGGTGTCGCCGAAGCAAAGCAACGACTGAGCATACAATCATAGAGGGCGTCACGTCAGAGTTCTGACCGCCATCAAGTCACAAACATGTCTGAAACAGACTCCCGGCCTCATCGATCTCCTTATCTCGCGCCTTCTTTTTCACCTGCAGCGGACCGTGCTGGTTCGTGAGCCCGCACAGAAAAACGTCTGTTGCATCAGTTCCGTCCCATCATTGGCAATTGGTCAGATAGGCATCATCCTTGTGATTCACTGTACACTTGCGTTGGAATCCATACCATGATTATAATTGATTTATCATGTTGGAATATCTACCAACAATAATTGTAATCCATATGTGATCCATGCCTTTTTTATAAATTTACATGATTCTATACGTGGGTTTATCTATCATGATTGATCTGCATCTACCCTCGATTGTTAATATCCAGTACTACCACTCCATAGCTATCCATAGCTAATCACAGCTATTTTGATTTGATATCATCCATCTATCTTCTAGTTCCATCACTGTAACACACCTAACCATTTTTTGTTTGTCAAAAATTGGGATTATTGGGATTATTGACATCTACTAATGTAGACACCTAACCATAATCCTAACAAAAAAGCAAATTATTGGGATTATGGACATCTACACAGGGGCTATGGCTCCCTAACTATCCCCCCGTGCCTTCTGGATTCGGCCGATGCGTTGCCAGGAGCTCACTCCGCCAATCAGCAGGCCCTACAACGTGGGGCTGATGCGAATGGGGATTTGGTTGGATAGTGGATGATTATTTGATGGGTAAGTGATGTTTATTGGTGCTGGTGGATTATTCTTTGATGGGTATGTGGTGCTTATTGATGTTAATGGATGGTCAATTGATAAGTAATGGTTTGTTTTACGGCAGCCTTACGGTTGGTTTCTTGAGGTCGCCCAGTGCACTGAAAGATGGGTGGTTGATCAGTTGATTCAAACTGTTGATTCGTGACCCAGATCATCAGATCGCTGCGACGGAAGTCGCAAGGCCAAATGATCTATTTTCGGCCAAATAAACTGACACTCCGGTAATTTAACATAGCAATGGAAAATCCACCATTTACAATGCTTTTACCTATTAAAACCAGTGATTTTCAGCTTCCAGGTTAGTTTGCCAGAGGGTAATGTAAATGATCCAAAAATGGATCCATTTAGTGGACAAGTGCAAACCGCTTGGAGCTGTAGGGTCAAAATTCAGAACAGCCATCTTAACGCCACTGCTAGTTTGGTATAGATCCTCATGGCTTACATCTTCCATGAGTGTATTCTTTGCTTCTCTCCCTGGTATTCATTCTGCTACAATACTACCTGTTCTGTTCCCCTCTCGTCGTACCACGAAGACTACATTTGTTATCGTTGCAAATAACGGCAAATACTATGGTTGATCATCATCGTCGTCATCATCATCATCATCATCAAAGTGGAAGTGACCCTACAAAAATGCCATCAGCACAACTGATCCCTTTATTGTGATGGCTCTTAGCCGTTACAAGCCCAATCAACAATCCTTACTAGTTGCTATGTCCGTACAACTCATTATCATTCATTTATCATTCACCATAGTCAGCACCAGCGTATGTCCTTATTTTCACATGCATGATATAAAATATAAACTATTATGTTTCACCTGGTTAGCCATCTGGATACCATTTGTCCCATCCGAATACGTAAACCACCATTATCTACCATTTACTTTTATTTCAACAATGCAGTCTTTCTTACCCATCACTTTCCAACTATTATCACTCTTATGAACCATTGCTACATTAAGCCCGCGTATTTAACCTTTTTGACCATCCATCTCAACCACTCTAACCATCATAACCAACCCTTTTTAACCCTCGTTCACCTCTATGAAGGGCTACCGTCAACCCTCATCAACCCCCATCAACCACCATCAACCATCATCAACCCTCATCAACCCCCATCAACCCTCATCAACCCTCATCAACCACCATCAACCCTCATCAACCCTCATGAACCACCATCAACCAGCATGAACCCTGGTTTATGCTCATTCTTCACCATTTTCGCCTGGTCAGCCTGGTGCCTCGAACCACAACGCGCCCGTTTTTGCCACTCGAACCGCGGCAACGCGCCGCTCAGGCAGCACGAAGCGGGAAAGAGCTCTGAGGCCCAACAAGTAGCTGCGACACAGCAGCCTCAGGCTGATCCCGGGCAGCCACGCCAAATGGTTCGTTGATGATTAATTCAAGGCTGATTGATGGTCAGTTGATGCTTAGTTGATGGCTAATTGATGCTTAGTTGATGGCCAATTGGGTAGTTGATGCTTCGTTGATGATCAATGATGGTTGATTAATGGCTAATTGATGGTCAGTTGGATGGTTAGTTGATGGTCAATGATGGTTGATTAACGGTTCATTGATCATTAGTTGATGGTCAATGAGGGGGATCTGGCCTATGCAGATCCTATGCAGATTTACCAACCGGCTTGGCGCACAGGTACTGATCTACGCAACTTCAATGATGGAGATTACCCAAGGGATGACCCAAGGGACGACCCAAGGGATGACCCAAGGGATGACCCAAGGGATTGATGAATCGCCTCGCTGTCACCTTTGGGGCCCCAAACTAGATCATGATCCAAACTCCTTTCCAGTCCCTTCATCAGTGGAAGATCTTGCCGCCACAATTTGGACTTTGGACCATTGATAATCTGTGGCTGATTAGATCAATAAGGCAGACTGTCCACAAAGGTGTAACAAAGAAAATAGATGCAGCGGGCAACTATGTATGCTCATCAAACAAGATTTGAATTGTGAGTTACCCCAGTTAATGCGTATTTATGGCTAGTATCCTCCAGCCTCGGGTTCACCTTTTTTGACCAGTTCAACGAGACCCTGGCGAGTGATTCACTAGCCAAGAGAATCCATGATCAACTATCGTTCAACATTGCCATCATTCCACTGCAGTGATTAGCAATCTTGCCTTTACTCGCTAGTTGATTGACCAGGTGTTGATTAATTATCATTACTAAACCACTGTATCAACATTGCTCATCCAGATTAGTAAACCAGTGTATCAGCATTGCTGATCCAGAATCATGAAGGTGGTAAACCAGTTGATGGACTCACCTTGACCTACCCCGACGCCGCCCCACGCCGAGCTCCCTCCGGCCTTGGAAGAAATGTGGGCTGTCGTGAAGACCTCGAGGCAACCAAGGGACATTGCAAAATGAATTGCTTCGTTAGTTCCTTGGTTCGTTAGTGACTTTGTTTGTTTGTTTGTTTGTTTGTTTGTTTGTTTGTTTGTTTGTTTGTTTGTTTGTTTGTTTGTTTGTTTGTTACTTACTTACTTTACTCAAGCCATGAATCACTTCGTTTACTTAGTTAGATCATTAGTGAGTTCGTTACTTACCTGCTTCATTTGTTGCTTGGTTTGTTAGTTGGTTCGTTGCTTGGTCACTTGATTAGTTTTACTTTGTTTGTTGATGAGTTAGTTGGTCAGTTGGGTGAGCCTGGTTCACTCTTGTTTTGTGTAACTTGGTTTTGTTTTGTTCTGTAGCGGTTAGTAAGTTCACTAATCATATTCTTAACATTGCTGATAAACCATAGGAGGCTCTCCATAACGCCAGGTTTATTGCTGGTAAAGATCAGACATCTTACCAATCGTCTTTACCTCACCAATCCCCGATCAACCATCAACCTGGGGCACAAAAACATATCACCGCATTATAACCATAGTATTTGTAGTCATTGAATCATGCTAAATCATCCGATTACCTATTATCATGAACCATGGTGAATCTATGGCGCTAATTTATGAACAATCAGTTGTCATTGTTAACTATTATCAACCATTATCAACCCTTGATCAATTCATTAACCATTTATCAACCACTATTAATCAGCAACCACTTATTAACCATTATTAACCTCTGCTTTACCATTCTCATTAATCAGTATCAATGATTAACCACCATTATCAACCACCATTATCAACCACCACTATCAACCACTAGAAGATTATTAACCACCATTCTTCACCATTTTTCATCATTCTTCTACCCGTGAAACCTGCATTCCCAACCAGTCCATCACCGAGCAACTCCAGGAGATCCACCACGGGTTCCAGGCTCACCGGGTTCACGGCCAAACGCAGCTGCGCCTGTGCACAGCGACGCCTTGTGCTTGTGACACTTGGAGGAGGACGTAACAATTCATTGCATGGCATGGCATGGTATGGCATGGTTGGTGGTTGATGGTTGATGGTTGGTGGTTGATGGTTGATGATGGTTGTAGTTTCAACATTTCCCTGCCTTATTTGATGGTAAAGTAATAGTTCTAGGATGACTGATGGTGATGGCCAAGCCTTTCAAACCGTGGTGAACAATGATCAATGGCACCATCAACATCACCATCATTTCACTCACCCATTAACCATGACCATCTAGTAATGCTGGATCCATATCGATACACCTTCCATTTGCAAAAAATCACCAGCTATTGAGCACGTAAACTGGGGTTGGTGTGTGAACAAATGGATTTACCACTACTACTCATTATCAACTACTATCATTGGCTATGACCCTTTTTCATTCACCATGACCCATTACGTAACCATCAATCATCTTTCTTGGTTGTTAGCCCCTGCCGTCAAGAATCTAAACCATTGCATAACTAAACCTTGTAAAACCGGTCAAAAACCATGCAATGGCTGATTATGTTCATCATCAAAATCCTATGAACCATTACTTCACCATTATTTTTGTAACGATTATTCGTTAACCATTGCAAGCCCCTGGTAACCTTTAAAAAATGCTACACCATGATCAACCCTGAAGAATCCTATCAGTTAACCGTTATTACCGTACATTAAAGAGTCATTGACGCTTTACAATAATGGATTCGCACTATGATGAATTATTCATTACCCCCGTTAAATTCAACCATTTTCGCCTGGATCTTCCATTCTTGTCACCCATCCGATCGCTCGCGTTCCCGCGCCATCTCATCGAGCAGGCCCAAGGCCAAACGCCATGCAGCTCCGTCGTAAACGTCGCGGCAGGAGGTGAGCACCGCATTGTAGGCGATGACCTCGGCGGACCACCACGCCAAAGACGGGCCCAGGGGGGATAGCATCGGTTGGAAAACCATGGGCCTTCCACGGGAAAAAGTAGACGACGGTTGGCCCGAGAGCGTCGCCTTGGAGTCTCAATACGAATCTTTGGCTTGACAGAAGGTAAGTTCTGAAGCAGCGACAGATCAAGTTCAGGTTTTCACCTGTGTGGCGAGGGGCTTCCTCCAGGAGAACAGCCTGCCGTCCACAAACCTGGGTCGCCAACAATCATACACATAACATTGGTTGCATGTTTTAAGATCCAGGCATTGCAGACGCAGCCGGGAAATGCGTCGACTGCAAAGACCTGGCTAGCAGTGAGCAAGCGCTTATCAACAACAAGGGTCCAAAGCTGGGACGCTGACGATGCGTTCCATGGCCTCAGCATAGACCGCGACAGTTTCACAATTGCAAGCTCAACTTCTTCATAACTGCAAATAATCAATGCTCGCGACAAAATTTCTGAGTTGTCGACTTGAAGGCAAGCAAACGGCAGGAGAAGATGTACGAATTGAAGGCTTAAGCAGCTACGGACATTGTCCATGCTGCCATGGTTGTGGCCACTGCATGACACTAACGCGGCACATTGTATGGGCGGGCTTCTTTCAGTATGATTGAGACCAATGGTTCTCCAGGCCCTGAATCATCATTTAAACTCTGTATACTGCAAACGCTGAAAGCTAAGTTACACGCACATGCTGCTCAATTGAATGAATTGCTCTGCTGATGCCCTGATTTTTACGCATAACACGAGTTGTCTTTTCTCGGTGAAACGCTGTCGGGCGAGAGTAAGACAATAGCGCTTTTTCCTCTTTCTGCGTTGCCTCCTTTGAGGCGTAATGAGTGAAACAATGGTCATCTAGTTCACGGTGGGGTCCAGGAATCTTCGGTTCCTTGGCAACAAACTGGTTAGTGTCACGTGCGGCCTGACTGACTTCCTCTGGGTTGCAAACTGGTCTTTCTTAGCCTTGTGGTGGTCCATCCGCTGCTTTGCCTGCCAAGCAAAATGAATTGAGAAGCATTCCTACTAAACACGTCGATCCTGCCTCGATAACGACTTCCGCAAACCCAGGGATCCGTTCCACGATGTTCGGATCCAAGCGCAACTCGTGCCAGGTCTGTCATTGCAACACAGAAATGACCCCGTAAAAGGGTAGCTATCCAGCTTCCGCACCTGGGCGTATGCCTCGAACCAGGCATGCTTGTTTCGGAGGTTCTTCGTCAAGACCCGCTTCACTGACCGAAGGCAGCCCTTTTCCTCCTCAGTATGATGATATAACATGCGCACTGTGCCTGCTATCTCCTTCGGTGAACTCTTGGGCACAAGCAGCAGTTAGAGACCTGGGCGGTGTTCCTTAGCTATCTATCAAGAAGGTTTAATTCAAGAGATAGGTTCGCTTTCTTGAGGTCTTGACTGGACCGGTCGCGTGGCTCACCCATAGCAAGACAAGTAGTTGGATCTGGGGCGCTGGCAGCTACTCAAGTGACGGAGGGCAGAAAATTGCGGGCTTAAGATTACTACCACACACACGTAGAAAAATACATTTCAACTTCCAGCAACATCAACTTGACATTCCTTTTATGTTAAAGCAGCGTCAAACATGATAATCAGAACTTCGAAGAAGGATGAAAAGGCGATGGGGTGATGAGGATGATGATGATGATGATGATGATGATGATGATGATGATGATGATGATGATGATGATGGGGAGAAAGTTGATGAAGAAAACGACGAGAACAAAATGTTAATTTTCAAACAATCAAAACCATTCCAGGCCGAAACATACGAAAGCAAAACGTACCAAGACAAAACGCACCACGGCAAAATGCACCCAGACAAAACCTACGAAAGCAAAATGCACCAAGACAACACGTGACGTACCAAAGCAAAACGCACCAAGACAAAACGTACCCCAACAAAACATACCAAAACAAAACGTACCACGGAAAAACGTACCAAAGCAAAACATACCACAGCAAAACGTACCAAGACAAAACATACCACAGCAAAACGTACCACAGCAAAACGTACCAAGACAAAACATACCACAGCAAAACGTACCACAGCAAAACGTACCAAGACAAAACGTACCACAGCAAAACGTACCACAGCAAAACGTACCACAGCAAAACGTGCCAAAACAAAACGTACCACAGCAAAACGTACCGAGACAAAACGTACCAAGACAAAACGAGCCAAGACAAAACGTACCACAGCAAAACGTACCGAGACAAAACGTACCACAGCAAAACGTACCGAGGCAAAACGTGCCACAACAGAACCTACCGCAGCAAAACATACCAAGACAAGACGTACCAGAGCAAGACGTACCAAAACAAAATGTACCACAGCAAAACGTACCAAGGCAAAACGTACCAGAAGAAGAAGTTCTAGCGCAGTGGCCCAGCGCTTGCCAGCAGCACACCATCGGACCAGGCCGCAGAGCGCAACCTTAGTCCCGAGCTGACGCTCGGTCTGCGTCATTAACCTTCGTGAATTCAGCCTGACAGACAGGAGCTCAATCATGGTTTCTACCTGGACAACGAGGCGCCGTTAGAAACCGACTTAGCTATCACGCAGCACTTGCCAAGTGCGTGAAACAACGTTTGTCATGTGAGTAAAATATTCCAAAGAAGAAATTCCGTTATGGTCAGGAAAAAGATAGAACCATCCAAACCTCTCGTGGAGGGGGTTTGTAGGTTTCCTAATGCCTGAGGCCTTCATGACCGGGCAAACCCAAAACACATGTTCGCGGTTGGCCGTGCGATGCCCGCAGCGCGGGCAAACTTTACTGAAGGCGGCATCACTTTGATGATTGCACATGGGTGTGCGAAAGATTGCGGCCCTGCCCGCAGCGCAGCATTGGAGTGACTTCCAAGTTTGAATGAGATCGATCTGTCCAAAAGCCCTGACAAGCCGAGATCGATCAAAAGAGCAGCCGCGATCTTCCGGGCGATCCTGGTTTAAGAACTTTCGAAACAAACCTGCTTGTACGCAAAGCGTATGTTGTGCTGTTGGGCATCCAACGTTTGGAGGCTGCCTCGTCTAAGGTCGAGACGTCTTGCCTCAGGCGGTGAACTGTCATTCCAAAGAGGAATCTTTCGCCACAGCCACGGGCCGTCTTCACACCAACCCCAAAGCTTAAGGGCCCGACGCAACAGGCGCAGACCGGTGTAAGGTTTGGATTGCCAAATAGGACGCAAATCGTGAGAGATTAACTTATTGATGCGGCTCCAAAGATTGACCATGTAAATACATTCATAATCAATTTGCAAGACTCTGCGGAGCCAAGGAGAGGAGCTGCGGTTGGCGCGAAGAATCCCAGAAAGCCCAGTTCGTGCCATTCAACGCCGAGAAAAACAAAAATTGTCACCCAAAAAATTTCAATTCATAATTTTAATTGGATTCCTGATGTCAATCTTGACAAAGCACGAAACGGTTGTCCAAAAACGTGCGAGGCCTGGCGCGGCGCGCTGCTGTGCACTTGCAATTCCCGATGTTTCCACGAGCTTTTTCAGCTAATCAAATTCTGAAACGAGGGGTCATTAGTTTTCGTGAAATATGAATCCAAGAAGTAACAACTCAAGCGGTTTCTCTACCGAGCCTTCTTGTTCTTCAGCTCCGCAAGCCGCTCTTGCGGAGAAAGGACTGGACTGGCCTTTGGAAACAAGCCCGGGTTCAAGGGTTGGTGGCTTGACCCATCCCCATCTCGTCGTTGAACTCTGCTGATGGTTGATAACATGTATGATGCGTTAGTAACAGATAATCGATGATTGATACGTGGAAACATGGTTAAAGACTGGGGCGCCGCACAGTGTCGGTGGCGGCTCTCAAGCGACCGAGGACCAGCAGCTCCACGGCTGCAAAATACACGCCTTGGGCCGCATCCAGCGCCGCCGAGGCCCCCTCGTAGCTGTAGCCCAGCTGCGTCAAGCGTCTCCTTTTCCTCGGCTGTGCCCGGGGGCGGTCCCACACGCTGCGCGCGCCACGCTCACGCGCACGCACACGCACGCACACGCACACGCACACGCACACGCGCACGCACAGGCGCACGCGCAGGCGCACGCACACGCGCACAAAGGCACAAACGGGCGTACCCACACAATAAGTATTGAAAAGACAATGGATTCAAGGAAAGACGTGGCAAAATAGTTGGGTAGAAGAAGATGGGAAGATGGAAAGGCCATGACATGGAAGTAAATCCAGCAAGACTCAAAAAAATGAATCCAACAATTTGTTTAAATTCACCCCTTTCATTTCCTCAGCTTCCGACTCTTCAAGCAGTGATTCAATCAACGGATTGCGCTCTGCAGGCGCGAGGCCTGCCGCTGTCTCCATCATCTTGACGCGGCGCTCTGCCCGCAGAGTCTCATTCCAATCCTGCTGGGGCACACTATGACGACGAATTTCCGACGCGACCATTCATTTTTGCACTTCCATGAGCTCACATGGCCCGGGTCCACAGCCAATTTCTTGCGCTCGGCCAACGACTCCAGCTCTTCACCAGCCACTCCTCCAATCACCACGGGCTGGCGCGCTTGGCTGGCGATACGCCTGCAAAAAAACACAATTCGAAAACAATTCAAATGATCTGTGGATGAATTCATTCATTCCTGGGGCCACGCCCGCAACAAAGTCAAAAATTGCAATTTGACCACAATTTTTGACGTTCAGCGTCCACGAAACGCGAAATGGTTGCCGGGGCAAATCAAAAACGCAATTTGACTGCAATTTTTGACGTTCAACGTCCAGGAGCCGCGAAACGGTCGCCGAGACAAAGCAAAATTGTACAATTTTTTGCGTTTTTGACGTTCAACGTCTACGAAACGCGAAACGGTGGACTGGGACAACTCAAAATCGCAATTTTTCCTAGGTTTTGGACGTCCGATGGGCGCGGCACACGTCATGTTTCGCAGGGTCCGGCGGCACTGCCCCGGCCTTAGAGAAAAGATAAAAGAAGAGCGCGAGAAAGGGAGAGAGAGAGAGAAAGAGACAGAGAGAGAAAGAGAGATCTGCAGATGTGAAAATGTCAAGATCTCGGTCTGCATATATGAAAGTGGTGAGGGAGTGAAAATCTAGCTAGATCTGCAGATGCGAGGGTGTGAAGATCTAGATCGGCGTGAAGATCTAGATCTGCAGAAGTGAGGGTGTGAAGATCTAGATCTGCAGATGCGAGGGCGTGAAGATCTAGATCTGCAGAGGTGAAAGTGTGAAGAAGAGATCTGCAGATGTGAAAGTGTGAAGATGTAGATCTGCAGATGTGAAGGTGTGAAGATGTAGATCTCCAGATGTGATGATGTGAAGATGTTGATTTGCAGACTTGATGATGTGAAGATGTTGAAATACGGCTGCTTTTCATGAAGAGCCCTTCGCAAACGCTCTCGGGAATGAGGGGTACAAGAGGTTTTTTGATGGGTATAAGTATATGATGGATCTTTGATGGGTATACTTGAATGCTAAAGGGTTGCTAGCGGACGATGGTTTTATGACGCTGAATCATGGAAATAACGGTTGCATAAGAATGCATGCGAGGGTTCATGGTGGTTAGTAGTCTATTGAGGCTTGGCAATGAATATTTGATGGTTGAAAAATGGTGGCTATGTAATGGGTACAGCTACATGAGGAGGAGATAAGGGTTGTGCGGGTAGTGTATGAAGGTTTTCGGAGGAGTACAGGATGGCTATAGGAGGAGCATAGGGTGGTTATTTGAAGAGTATATGATGATGAAGTGATACTGAACGGTGGCAACATGATGCTTACTTACTTGTTGCTGACAATTCGTAAGAGACTGCTGCTGCTGGGCTGATGATGGCTAAGATTTGTTCACTTGATGGTTTGCCTATGGCTAGTTGATGATTTCTAACAATGAAATGACGCTAATGGCATGTACCGGTACATGACGGTTGACTGTGGTCAGCCGACGTTTAAAAATGGAGAATCTGTATAATCGTGGCCAATGGTTCATCGGGGTGGGATTTTTTTTTGATCTGCGGCTGCTGATATTCAAATAATAGAAAGGGATGGCTCATCTTTTGTCTACGGAAAATGATGGCTACTCCAATGGGCAACGCTGCAGGAGCCTGCCAGGTAGAGGCCATCAAGGAAAAAGAAATGACGAAGTTTGAGACATTATAAGCAAGCTGCATCGAACAGGTGACGCGCCCGCGCGCGCGCAAATGTAAGGGCGTCAACTGTTTGCGTCGGGTGATGGTTGCGTTGACTGGTTGGGGGTTGTACAGGTCATGGGCATTCGCAGCTGCAAGCCCTCATTTTTGGTTGCAGGGTTGTACGGCGTCACTGCTCAGGGTGAGGGACAAACATTGATCTAGAACATACAGTTGCAGAGGGCAAGACATCAAGCAAAACGGGAGTCAGCTCATGAAAGTGAATCCAATGAGTGTCAATTGATGAACAATCGGTGCTAATGACGGTCAGTGGTGGTCTCTCCCGGTTTATCATGGCTAGTTTTTGTTGATTGATGGTTGGTTCTTGGCCGATTGTTGATGGCCAACCAACCAACCAACCAACCAACCAACCAACCAACCAACCAATCAACCAACCAACCAACCAAGATCAGCGATAACAACCCACCAGCTGTAATTCCTTGTAGTTACAGTTGATTGCGCATAGTTCTACCCTACTCTTGTTCTTATCCAACCAGTTTCACTTGGAGCCATATCCCTGATCTCAGGAAGTCCCTACTGATCATATCACCAAGGTCAGATTGGTGAGTCCCAACGCTTCACCATGTCACCACCATCGGTGCTGCCACGTCACCCCGGGCTTCGGCAACTTGGGCAGATCCCCAGGCGCGCCCGCGCCGGCACGTTGGCCCGCGCTGCGCAGCAGCAGCAGCTGCGGCGCCAGCTGCCGAGCCTTCTCACAGGCCTTGGCGCCGTAGAAGTCATGGGGCAAGGGATAGTGGGATGGTTCAGAAGGGGGGCAAATCTGCTTCATGAGGGGTTTCATCATCCTTAGATCATGACTAAATCATGACTTAAATCATCCTTGATTCATCCTTAAATCATGCTTTAATCATCCTGGAATCATCTTGGAAGCATTCGTAAATAATGCTTGAGTCATGGTTGACGAATGGCTAGTTGGAGCGTTAGTTGATGGATATGTGATGGTTCACTCCTGGAGATTCGATGCTTAATAGATGGTTTATTGAGGTGAATGGTTGATCAACCATCACTTCGAAGTTAAGAACTATCTATGATCAGAAATGATCGTTAAGTAAGGGTTACAACACGGTTGAGTCACGACTGACTACTGGTCCACAAAAAGGCTAGTGTCTAGCTAAGGGTTATTGGATCGCTGATTATGGATACAGGATGTTGATCAACTTACTTCGTGCTTAATCGATGCTTTATTGAGGGTCAAAGGTTGATCACCCATCATTCAACCAACAAGTCTTCGCCACCAAAACAACACTCAACCGACCGAAACCTTGATCACCTAACCATTCTATAACCATCATTGGTCGCTTACCATCAATCAACCACAGCAAGAATCATCCATTTCAACCATCATCCTTCGCCATCATCCTTCACCATCTCACAATCTCAACAGATCTCCACAAATCTCAACAGATCTCAAGCATCATCCATCACCAGGCAACCCACCAGGGAACCCACGGCGCCACGGCACGCTGATCATCGCGCTGCAGGTGGTCTCGGTGGCTCCCAGGCGCCAGAGTTCCATGCTGCGCAGCAGCTGCAGGGCCTGCAACCAGGCGCCCACCTGGCAGCGCCAGGGAGGACGGCGCCTGGGGATGCTGTGAAGGATGGAGGTGGTGGAAGGAAGTGGTGGAACTGGAGGGGTGAAACTGGTGGAGAAACTGGTGGATGAACTCTGATTTCATCAACTCATCAACTTATCAACTCATCACTTCACCAGCCCACCCAACCATCCCAAGCCTTCACCCGACCCCCAGTTTGGCGGGACCCAACCCCGAAGCCCGCTTCGTGGCCTTCTCCAGGGCCGACAAGGCGGCGTTGACGCTGAAGATGTAGGGCTCGAAGAACAGCTGATGCATCGACTCCACCTGGGTGGCGCCGGTGGAAGTGGATGGCTTGGGCGCTTGGTTCAGCA
>VSDK01001465.1:454757-469067 GCA_009767595.1 Symbiodinium kawagutii
CAGTGCTTGTTGGTTTGTGAACAAATGGCGTCTCACCAGGTGATCATTCAGCCAATGAATGGTGATTTTGTCCAATTAATCATTGACAAACCACCAACAGCACCCATTTCCCACCAGCACACGTGGAGAGTTCATAGTGTACGACTCGTGAAATCTGTTCATAGAGGGATTCCTGTGTACAGCCAAAAGTGCGGTTTTCTTGCTCAGAATCCAATAGTTTCACAATTGGGTCTACATCTATACTCCAGGCGACCCGACCCTCCTTGAACTCGAGAACCCTCCCAAACCATCCCAAGACCATCCACTCGCCAGAAACCATGCCCAAAAAAAGCGTCCTACCCATTTTAGGGGCGCACCTCCGTCACGACATGTCTCCAACTCGCCCAACCACCAGTGAAGGAGCCAAGGGCCGACCCACCGCCCGAGGACCCCCAAAAACCAGGCTCCAAGCGTCTAAGCGCAGAGCGGATCTCCAGTACTTGGCTTTCTCGCAGGCACTCGTCTCGGCTGAGTGGAGATGGGACCCCCTGGGGCCCAGGTTCAAAAATCCATTGCGCAAGGGGAGCCTTTAACTTCCAAAAATCGTAAACCATTGCTTTCATGAATCCAACCAGTACTAGAAACCCAACCAAAGCAAACCAACCGATGGTTGATCCATCTCCCAACACCCAACCACCAAGCCACCCCAACCTGAGCAAAATCACAACGCCCCAGGCACGGCAGCCGCGAAGCCAATGGCGTTCTGCTCCCCCACGGAGCGCCAGCCCCGCGGCAGCCAGCTCCAACAGCGGGCCCCCGCGTTGGGGCGAGGTCCACCGGAGGTCCGGGTGGTCCTCAGGAGCTGAGGTGTCACTAGGATCAGCTGAGGCTTGCGATTTCTTGGATCAATCCCCTGACTTGGTCAGCAATTATCTAACAATTTATGACTAGCTGGATCAACTTGGTCAGATCTGACTTCACCATTTATCCTAGAAACAGCAACTCCTAGAAACAACAACTCCTCACAGTTGCGGTTTGCATGATCGGTTTCCGCACCAAGGGGATACTCTCGTAGGGTCTTCGTTGGTTTCTAGGAGCGTACCGGTGAAAGTGAGTTGGTTGAGGTGATTTGGCTATCAGCTGATTGTGAGTTGAGGTGATGATAAGCGGAAATCGATGTGATGATAAGCGGAAAAATAAGCTATAGCCGGTGGATGATGACTATCATCATCATTAGCAGCAGCAATATCATAATCACAACCCAATTACACCAGGATAGACCCCAGATAGCGGGCGCATTGGGCACAAGGATTTCCAGGGTGTGTACCATAAACCTGCGTTTTGAATTGCATGGTTTGTTAGCAATCATATTTTCATAGATCTTAGGTTGTATATCTTTATCCGAAAGGATTTTTTTGAGTCCAGCAGTTGAACAACTCAGCACAGAAAGGAAATATTTGTACATGGCCAACAGTTCAACAAGGGAGACAAAGGGAGACAAAGGGAGACAACCATGAGCAGCAGCAGAGCAGCAGCAAACAAAGCGCCGATCCAGAGCCACAAGGGAGACAAAGGGGAGATAAAAGGGAGACAAAAGGAAAACAAAAGGGAAACAAAGGCGAGACAAAGGGAGACAAGCATGAGTAGCGGCAGGGCAGCGGCAAAAAAGCCCCGATCCAGAGCCAAAAAAAGACAAAGGAAAGACAAAGGAAACCAAAGGGGAGACAAGCGTGAGCAGCAACAGAGCAGCGGTGCCGATTCAGAGCCACAAGGGAGACAAAGGGGAGACAAAGGCGAGACAAAGGGGAGACAAAAGCGAGATAAAGGGGAGACAAAGGGGAGACACGGGCGAGATAAAGGATGACAAGCATAAGCAGGGGCAGAGCAGCGGCAAACAAACCGCCGATCCAGAGTCACAAAGAACACAAAGGAAAGACAAAGGGGAGACAAAGGGGAAACAAAGGGGAGACAAGGGGGAGACAAAGGCCAAACAAAGGGGAGACAAGCATGAGCAGCAGCAGAGCAGCAGCGCCGATCCAGAGCCACAAAGGTGACAAAGGGAAAACAAAGGGGAAAGAAAGGGGAGACAAAGGGACGACAAAGTGGAGACAAAGGGTGACACAAAGGCAAGACAAAGGGCAGACAAACGGAGACAAAGGCGAGGCAAAGGGAGACAAGCATGAGCAGCGGCAGCATCGGCAAACAAAGCGCCGATCAAGAGCCACAAGGGAGACAAAGGGGAAACAAAGGCCGACAAAGGGAGACAAGCATGCGGCGGAGCAGCGGCGGAGCAGCGGCAAACAAAAGCGCCCATTCGAGGCCCTACCATGGAGAAGTAAGAACCCCTTACAACTTGTCAGCTATCTGGGGAAAAATCATCATCAAATCGTCAGCCCCTCATCATCATCATCATCATCACCACCATCATCATCATCACCATCATCACCATCACCATCATCAACATCGTCATCACCACCACCATCATCGTCATCACCACCATCGTCACCATCATCATCATCACCAGCATCATCAACATCATCATCATCATCATCAACACCATCATCATCACCATCATCACCATCATCACCATCAGCATCATCATCACCACCATCATCACCACCATCATCACCACCATCATCATCACCATCATCATTACCACTATCATCATTATCACCATCAGCATCATCACCATCATCATCATCGCCACCAACACCATCATCGTCATCATCACCATCATCATCGTCATCGTCATCACCATCATCATCATCATCACCATCATCATCATCATCATCTCATCATCACCATCATCATCATCACCATCAGCATCATCATCGTCATCGTCATCGTCATCGTCATCATCATCATCATCATCATCATCATCTCATCATCTCATCATCTCATCTTCCTTACCATCCTTGGGGATGCGACAGGCTGCGACTTCTCCCGAGCCGATCCCAAGCACCTGCAGCAAACACAAGGCCTCCCGCCAGCGCTGGTCCTGAGACAAGGCTCTCAGCTCATGGCCCTCCTACCATTTCCATGAACCTAAAGGTTGGCTATAAAATCATGATAGGTTGGTTGGCTATAGAAGGTTGGCTATTAAATAAATGATAGGATTATCTACCTAAAATGAACGGTTGCTTTGATTGCAAAAAAGTTTGGCTTGATGATCCTGAAATACCCTTCATATCCTAGGATAAGGAGCACACAAGGTTATTTCTTGCAGAAATCTTAGAGTTACAATCTTCCTAACTGGCGCCTAGTTGAGACCCTTGTTGCAGGATACCATTGGGGGGCTAAACTTCCACGGGTCATTCAAGGGTTCCAGGTATGGCTTGTTTGATACTTATTGGCCGAACACATTGCTGAAAAACACATGCCTATTTCCACGCGTGTAAATTTTGGATTAATTTACCATCATGAATCACTTGCCCAACAATAGATCAATTTTACCATTAATTTAGATCAATTTACCATCATTTGACATCATTTGCCCAACAATAACCACATCAATACGTAACCAAACATCATTAATGTTTAGATCAATGTCAATTTAGATCATTATGGACAAATAACCATCATAACAGCCACATTAATTTCGATCAATTTCCATCACCGGTGCACCACTGTGACGCCTTCTCGCAGGCGCTGACCAGACTGCCGTGAAAGACCACGTTGCTCTCAATGCCCAGGACCTCCGACACCGGACGCAGGGACCCCAGCAGAGACCCCCCAGGACCCGGTCTGAGGTTGCAGGGATCCCCGGCCGGTCAAGGGGGGGAACTCCTCCAGACGTGGAGTGACAGGAGAAAAATGATGGGAACATGGATCCAAATCATGGATTTCAATGGTGACATTGATGCTCCAGATCCATGGTCGTGGGCATGTTGCTGGATGCAAAACAACCCGGTGGGTGCGTCAACCTGTCGCCTGCGTGTATATGCACCTTGCAAAGCACAGATGCATGCAACCAAAGCTGCTGTATCCAGGGTTGCTATATGTTCACATCATTGATTTAATTGCGTATTATTGGCGATAGTGATTGCCTATAACTGACCATTACTACCACTACTACAAGCAGTACCCGCGCGAGGCGGGGGCGGAAGTTTCCAAACTTATACAAGCCTATAGGAAAGCAATTTGGGCCCACAGGGTGTCAATCCGCCACACCACACCACAACGCACACCGCAACGCAACACACCACACCACACCAAACCAAACCAAACCACACCAACACAATAGGCCAAACCTTACCAACACCAACACCAGACACCACATCACACCAAACCACACCAACACCGCACCACACCAAGAACAACAACACCACCAACACCCAACCACGCCACACCACATCACAACACACACACCACATCACACCACACCACACAACAACACACAACACACCACACACCACACACCACACGACACCACACCACATCACACCACACAACACCACGAACAAGCATACCAGAACAAAACGTACCGAGACAAAACGTACCAGAACAAAACGTACCAGAACAAAACGCACCAATGTGCCAAGACAAAACATACCAACACAAAACGTACCAAGACAAAACGCACCAAGACAAAACGTGCCAGAACAAAACGTACTACAAGGTACTACAAAGTACTACAACGTACTACAGCGTACTACAGCGGACTACCACGTACTACAAGATACTACGAGGTACTACAAGGTACTACAAGAAACTTGCACTATGAGAATCACATTGGACCCGATATCATTCACATAGCAAAGCATCAGCATGCTGAAGCGACAGACTACGCTGTCCGCCCCAGTCATGAAACTGACACAAGATTGCACATTTGCCTTAGTCTCCTGAATGCGCTCACTCCTTGCCATCTGACTTGAAGAAAACCACGCCCTGGGCAATCTCCCCTTGGGCGACATCGAGGAAATGGCCTGACATTGGCAATTCCAACATCCACCTGCGAAGCGCGAGGGAATTAGCAGATTCCTGTCAATTGAATTTATCAAAAACCATGAAGAACACGAAAAGTAGCAGCTTCAAGTTAGTGACTGACTACTAGTAGTAAGAAATTCTTGGCTGCTGCATCCAACAGGCATCTGCTTTATGACTGCTTCAATCTGACCTTGATTCGATTCACTTGACAATGATACCAAATCCTGCGGGACTACGCTCGACTACTGAGCACATGGCCAGATCCCATTGTGGCCAACCCATTCGAGTCCAGACTGCTCTGGGCTGGGAGCAACCAATCGCGCAGTGGAATTTCGCTGAACTCATTCCACGGCTTGTCCACATCCATTTCGATTGTCAAGCAATCCTGGAAAATGTCTGATTCCAAAGTGCCACGGGGAACCACGGCAAAGGTCCTTACCATTGTATAATAATTGGTTTTCATTCAGGTTCATATAGCGTGGTAAATTCCCCCCATTACAACAAAAATATTTTATTCGGGTCATACCAATATGTTGATAAACACACACATCCAACCCTGAGCATCCGCTACACAATGAAAGCGCGCTAAGAATTCAGTCTGCACGGAGGCTCGGCAAGTGGAGCTGGGCTCGCCGCTGTCACATCAAAAAACAGCCATCAGTCAACATCAAGATCTGCTAGCGGCGTCAATGATTACAATTCACAGCCCTACTTCAATATCATCACGCATCCGATTCAGATCATAATATCTTTTGGGCGCCATGCAGCCGCCGGAAACATGTGCCCGACCACTTGGCACTGCGCAAAAACTCCCGCGAAGACTGGCCCCGGCAGAAGCAAAACAATCAACTATGAGGATGTCTAGATTTTGCAAAGAGCGAGAAGAGATCATTGTTGATGTTCACAATGTTCTCAGGCTTGGACATTTGCATCCGCAGTTTCCAGGAGCCATCCAAGTCAAAGCCTCGACAAAACAATGAAAAGAAATCACCGCTCGCAATCAAATCCTGAAAACCTGCCTGGCTGGCATGGTTGTCCTGAAAAGGCATGCTTAACCTCAACAGCATCGCATCCATCAACATTCCGCTGTACCGAAATGTTTCACGCAGGCCTAGCTGCTAGGGCCGCGCCCATTGGCAGAGCTACTTAGTTAGGGAAGAATTATTTAACAAAACCCATGGCCGTGCTGATTGGCCTCCCTTGTACTCCAATCGTGGCCAATTCGGTGCTGGAGCCACTCCACGATGGAGTCAAACTCCAAGTCATCGACAACCCTCACCGTTCTCATGTGGCGCGGGACCGCTGGCCTGCAGCGGAAACGGTCTTGAAACCATAAACCATCAATTTTTGCAAAGTCCAGTGAACATGAGAAGCTAGGATATCCCAAATGTTGCAAATACCATGGAAATGGAGGGTAAGATATCCCAAACCCTCAAAATGCCATGGGAAAGAAAAAGTATGATGTCTCAAATCTCGCACGTCCCATACCAAATTGCAAGTAGGTGTTTGCAAATCTCGCAAACACCATGAAAATGAAACGTCAGATGCCCCAAGTGCACATGGAAGTGTGCGCGCAAGCGGTGATGGGGTAGTGAAGGGAAGAGGGAAAGCCTAGATGGGTTCCAAAAAAACAAGACGCTAAGAAAAATCTTGTCAAGGCAGGGTCAAGGATGATTCACATGTGAACATGAAATTGATTAATAAATTCTACATGTTTTTATCTACATTAATTGAATACTTCCCCTCTTACGCACAGAATCACAGAGCTCAATTCACCGATCTCACTCCTTGGCTCGATGTTCATTGGGCATTTGGCGCAGCTCCCAGACTCTTTCGCTCACCTTGGCAACAAGCCCCGCCAAGCAATTCACCGCAAGGATTTGGACAGCGAGTCACTCGCTCACCGTTGCAGCCGCCAAGCAACCGCGCAAGTCTCCAAGGTTTGGACGCTCAGCATGGCTCGCCCACGTTCGATAATCTAAGAAATCTCAGCGAACAAAAAGAATCACCATGGCACAAAGACAAGTCTTGAGCACCTGGCCTCCGCCCTCCTCTGCTTCTTGCACCTCATTTGTGGCGATCGCAACCACTGGCATACGCGTTGAAAAAAAGGTCGATGCAGCACTGCAAACAGGTAGCTGTCAATGAAGCGCATGTCCAAGTTGCTCAAAAGAATCCTTCACGCGCGCAAATTTCTGCGCTAGGTCGGCATGATTGGCCTGTTCGGAGACAGCTATGGCATCGCTACCCCACCCGTCTCTCACTTGCGACCTTGAAAAAAAAGATTCTTTTGAATCTTGATCTGCTATTTCCTTGCACCTGCCACGCAAAAATGACATTCGACCTCTGTCAGAGAGTTTCAGGGTCACAAGCGAGACGGTGCGTCACACGTCACTTTGTGCGACCCTGCCAGCATTTCAGCACCCTTCTCTCACTTGCGACCCTAAAAAATTGACTTGTTTTCAAGCTTTATCAGCCAAAACGCGTTCAGGGTCACAAGCGAGAGGCGACCGCCCTGGCATGTGTGGTTGGGTTCGACCCGATGATGATCAAATGGGAATCTGTCAATGGGGCGCGGACAGGATCGCCAAGCGGTTCACGTCCTTCCTGAGTTGCAGGATCGCCGAGGCCATATCAGCGGAGCTTGCTCCTACAAGGATGTCATCGATTGAATTGTCAGGAGTCACACCCATCTGCCTGCAATCTATCCAATTCTTGCTTCAGGGTCGCCGAATAATTCTTCTCCTTCGAGCGTGCAGGTCAGAACAAAGGAATCTCAGAATTTCTGGTATTATTTAGATGTACAAGAACGATTACAACAAATACAATAAATAAAATCGTACAGAATAACATGTCCATTTGGATAACGCAATGTTTGGCTTAACCTTCATTCTCATATTCACATTCATGGCCATGTCACTTTCACCTTCACTGCCACCTTTACAATCTAGACTCCTATCACTTTCTCGGAAATACATTTCACAATGCAATCACAGATTTCATCAGCATCAATGCGTTAACGTTCATGACCTCCCCAAACCAAAAAATAATGTAGTAAAACTAAAAAAAACCTAAACAACAATGATTATTTCAATTTGCGCCGGTCGTTTTTTTTAGACCACCAATCCACTCTTGAGCACCAAATAGTAGACAGCCATCATGAAACCATGTCTGAAGAAATCCGCTGGCCTTGCGAGCATGTCCCATGAAAACGTGCTTGAGATGTTTGTTCTCTATGTTCTGTATGTTCTGTTGTTCTGCGTTCTGCTTTAGTGGTACACAGCTATAGACAGACCTTTCCTCTCAGATGGATTTAAGCGGTGTAAATATTCTGGAAAATGAAAGGTTTTTGTGCCACAGTGTGTTTTTTTGATGCCTACTAATTCTTCTTTTGATGCAGGTCCGGAACGGCTTTGCTCGACAGTTTCAGCACTCCGAAGGTCTATAATTTTCTGACGCATATTGATTTGCATTTTGATGATTAAGCGGCAATGAAATTTGACGCATATCATTTTTTGATCCTGCACCCTGCTCAATGTTTGATTGCTAATCTTGGAATGATGGCGCCAACAGAATTCCCAAATTCTTGGGTGGTTTAGTTTGCTGTGCTTCACGCGCGTGTGAAAATGCTACAAAATATTCAAAGATATTACAAAATACTACAAGGTACTACAAAATACTGCAAGGCACTACAAAGTACTGCAAGGTATTACAAGGTACTACGAAGCACTACAAGATATTACAAGGTATTAGAAAATACTACATGGTATTGCACAGTACCGCAAAGTACTACAAGGTATTGCAAGGTACTGCAAGGTACTACGAGGTACTACAAGATATTACAAAATGCTACAAAGTACTACAAAATATATTACAACGTATCACAACATCTTACAAAGCGCTACAAGGTATTACAAACTTCTACAAAGTATTACACGGTATTACAAAATATTACAAAGTACTACAAGGTATTGCAACGTACTACAAAATATTACAAGGTATTACAACGCACTACAAAGTACTACAACGCACTACAAAATACTACAAAATCAGGATCCAACACTTCGCCAACATCACCTGTCGCAGCCCCCAGTGCGGAAAGCCATCCCAGGACAGCTCCAGATGCACCAAACGCCACGCCTGCCACACAGAATCAAGATCCAAGACTTCACCAGCATCACCTGAAACAGCCCTGCCACTGCGGAAACCCACCCCAAAGCAGCTCCAGATGCACCAAATACCACCCCTGCCACACAAAGTCAGGGCACAACACTTCAGCAACATCACCTGTCTCCAGATGCACCAAATGCCACGCCTGCCACGCAAAGTCACACTCCAACACTTCTCCAACAGCCCTGCCATTGCGAATAGCAATCCCAGAACAGCTCCAGATGCACCAAACGCCACGCCTGCCACACAAAGTCAACACGCAAACTTCGGCATGTTCAGTTTTTGGCGACAGTCACACGGATAGTGTCCGACCCAAAACTTTCGTGCAAGACTTCGTCCAAAAACGAATCTTCAACATGATTTTTTGACGACAGTCGCACGGATAGTCCCCGAAACGATCCGAAACATTTCGAAACCGTCCGATTGGGAACCTTTCTATTCGACATCTTGCGAAACATTTCCACGAGAAAACACAAGGCTTTGCGACAAAACAAATGCTCAAAATCGATGAAAAACGCATTTCGCGCGAGACTTCCCTCATTCTTCAACCTGCGAGAACATCAACATCCACCAATTGCCACGCCTGCCACACATAGTCAAGATCCAAGACTTCACCAACATCACCTACACTAGGCCTGCCATTGCCGAAAGCGATCCCAGAACCAGCCCACATGCACCAAATGCCACGCCTGCCACACAAAGTCAAGATCCAACACTTCACCGACATCACCTGAAACAGCCCTGCCATTGCGGAAAGCGATCCCAGAGCAGCTCCACATGCACCAAATGCCACGCCTGCCACGCAAAGTCAAGATCTCGGCAACAGTCACAGGGAACCAAGTCCGAACCAAACCGGAAGCAAACCGAGACCGTTTCGAAACTGTCCGATTCGGAAGCCAACTTTTCGACATCTTGCGAAGCATTTTGCACGAGAAACACAAGGCTTTGCGACAAAACTAATGATCAAAATCGATGAAGAACGCATTTCGCGAGAGACTTCCCTCATTTTTTCAACTTGCAAGAACATCAACATGCAGCAAATGCCACGCCTGCCACACAAAGTCAGGATCCAACACGTTTCCACCACACCAGATCACACAACACCACACCACATTACACCCAGACCAGATCACACCACACCACATTACAATCACACCAGACCACACCACACCACATTGCAGCACGTGTATTGTTGATGTGATGTATTGTTGATCTGATGTATTGTTGATGTGATGTATTGTTGATGTGATGTATTTTCAAATCTTCGTAACACGGAAGTTCCACACTACGTATTTAAACTTCCTTTGATGATTGTTATGATTAAGAACTTGGCTTTGTGCAACCAATAATCTCTGTCCTCAGGAGTGAATCATTAGAAAGGCAGCGAACTGCAAACTCACTACCAAGCGGTCGTTGATCTCAAAAATTGATCATGGTGAATAGCGACTAGAGGCATGGTTGCTAACAATAGTGCTACTGACGAATTGATGAATTGATTGATGGTTGATACTACACGGTAGCAATGGTGGGCTGTTCCAAAAGGATTGTCCAACCCTTGGAACTAGTCATCATGCAGCCTGGAACGAATGTTGGATGTGGACATCCAATGGAAAATCATCCCTTCCACCTGACACGGTGACCCAGCGTCCAAAATGTAGTCTTAACATGTAGATCTAAAAACCACAGTTTGTTAGGTCAACGAGGTTCACACCCAACTGAGCCCTTGCAGGTTGACCGCAGCCATATAAACATCCTGCTATGTCTATCTGCCTTTCTCAAGTAAGAAACAGCTAGGATCACACGGCGATTCATACACAACGCACCTGCAAAAGACATGGTTTCCGGCAAAAGAAAAAACGAAAACCTGTTGGAAGGTACCAAACCAATCTCAACACAGCTTTTTGTCGCCATCAATCCACTAACCACATCAACGAAACCATCATCTCCCCCATTATCATTCACCATCATCAACTTTTTCCCATCCACCAACCCAGCTTCCACCCAATCAAACCACCCAACCCAACCAACCCAACCTTCCCACCTAACCTTCCCAACTTCCAACTCCAGCGCCGCTGCCCCAGCGGCACCCACCCGCCTGCAGCATCTGCGCAGCTTGCATCGCCAGCTCCCAGCGTTTCGACTTCTCCAAGGCACTGCTGGCCGCGCTGAAGGTCACGATGCTGGGCTCCTGGGCCGAGGACACAGATGCACAGAGGACGGCTGGTTGTTGGCGCACGTTTGGTCAGAAGAGAACACCAACCGAATGATTTGCGACTAAGTGACATGTGGTGACCCAATGAGATTCTATATGTTTACTGTATATGCAAATAAGATATATATATATATATATATATATATATATATATATATATATATATATATATATATATATATATATATATATATATATATATATATATATATATTATATATATAGATATTTATTTATTCATATTAAATATATAACACATATATTTGTGATGGTTTTCTTCGAGGGCGTCCACCTGGTAGCTCCTGGTGACTTCGCCCCACTTCCCTCAGCGTCTGCAGGGCCCAGGGCCACTTGTAGCCCTTCTCACAGGCGCTGGCGCAGGCGTTGTGCGCCACCAGGGAGGTCTCCAGCTGCCCGGAGAACCTCCGCCCCGCAACGGGAGTGGGGCGAGGCTGGTGCTTGGATCCCCTGGAGGATCCCCTGGAGGATCCCCTGGGTTTGCTGTCAGGTTTTGGTGCTTCAGCACCTTTTTTACTGCGCTTGTTTGATGGCCAATGAAAATATGTCAATGGTTGATGCCGGTGATGCTTCGCGGGCTTTGATGGATTGAGCATCGATCAGTTCACTTGGAGAAGGATCGGCAACCATGACTCATCATTACTAACTATCTCTTGCCACGGCACATGGACGTCAACAGGGAGAGGGCAGCAGACCACTGGCCACACTTCTCCTGACCAACATGCGACACAAGAGGACTCACATGCAGGGTGACAAAATGAAATCCCGTTGGATTCATGAATCAAGCCACTTGGTTGGTTCGGTCGCTTAGCATTGCTTGGCATTGCTTGGCATTGCCTGGTTGGTTCCAGTGATCTTTCCGTGGGTTGGCCATAGCAACAGACCCCCCCTCGCTCCGCAGCGCTGATGCTGGCGGAAAAACTGACCACGTCGGGCTTCAGCGATGCCTCCTACGCGGGGCCGCCATCGTTGGATGATCCCCACCCTCCCGGGTGAAATCGCTGCCATCCTGCAGATCACCTGAAGGAATAACCGGTTTCTTTCCTCTAACTTCGAAAACCAAAATCTGAAGCAACTACTTCCTCTGCGTGCGGCGTCTTGCAATCAATCATTGAAATGAACCATTTTCAAGAGTAGATCATCTACCAACGAAACCAAAAGCATGGTCGAAGAACCATGCTTCTGTTCTGGAAACAAACCACCTTGAAGAACTACAGCCTGCATCTTCCACAGATCCCACATTGGCCAAGTTTGTGGTTTCACTCAAAGAGGATGAAAGAACCAATGTTGGCGGGTAGAACATTTCAAAAAACACACAAGGGCACGGACCAAATGGGCAAATGGACATAGATTGATTTCTTTTTAGGATATTTGCATGAGGGCTTCGGGGGGCACAGCCACATCTTGACCGCCAATATTCAAATTCAATAGTTGTTAAGTGCATGCAAAATTAATGATGGTGGATAATGACGGATGATGCTCGCTGATGCTCAATGAAGGTGATCATACTGGAAAAGATAGTCCCGAGTCCTCTCAAAACATGAAATCCAATACACCAAGCGGAGAGCCACTTCTACTCCTAAAACCAGCTGGAAAAGGAGTGATTGCAAACCTCAACACCTCAAGCAGTGGTTGGATCCCCCTGCGGAACTTGTCTTTTGCGACAACCAACAGCTGGGTGGTCTTGGGGCGACTTTGGGCATTTACAATTTACAAACACATCTTAATAATGCGCAAGTATATGTGTAATATACAGATCCTCGTTCCTTTCCATATAAAAAAATTTCTGAATCCCACAAATCTGCATCACACATCAGCCATGTCCCCAGATCTCCATGTTCCCATGTCCTTGCAGGCACGCAGTAGTTCCAAGGCCAAAAGCCAATACCCGGCCTTTTCACAAGCACTGGCAGCCGCCTAGGGCAGCTCAGCATCGTTGGGAACCCATCCAATGGAGGTAGTGCCACGCGTCGGACCCGAATCTCTCAGCCATCCTACTGCCAAAGTGACTATGTGTCTGCCCCTCTGTCTATGGATCTATCCATCTTTTTATGGAGATCTATATATCTGTCTATGTGTCTATCGATGTCTATCTCCTCTCTCTCCCTCTCTCTCTGTATCTATTTAGCTAGGCAATTCCAGTGGTCCCAGCCCCGAGCCAACCCGCGCCCAGTGGCATTGTAGCTGATACGGTCCAAGGGCAGCCTGGCCGAAAAAGCATCTCCCAGCCACGGCTCAAATCGATGTCGCTCGAATCCAGCGGTCCCATGTGCGACTGATCCCAGTTGGCGTGCCCATTTGGAGGTTTTGGCTCCAACACTTTGAGCATTATGAGAATTCGCTTGTACATATCCAAGGAAAGTGAGTCCCAGTATGTGTATGCAAATATGTTTGTTTCCTTGTAGCCTTGATTTTTCGGGTTGGGAGGTACACCTGTGACATCTTGGGGATGTACCTTTGAGAGGAAATGCTCATCTGGGTGATACATTGTGTACCCAAAAAAAGTGAGTGTGTGCGTTTCCATATGAAAACTCATCAAGTCTCTTGGGATGGTGAGTGCCAATGCTTTTTTGGACATTGTTGTTGCGTATTATTGGTATCCCATTACCCATCCTTAAGCAAAATGGTTGTCATCTTTGTTCTTGGTTCTTCTCCTCTTTTACTATCAGCCATCACTGAAAACCAATCACCATTAACCATCAATTCATCATCAATGAGCCACTACATCCCTGAACAATCATTATCCATCAGCACTCACCAACCATCTCGATTTTCAACTTCGCTCATCAACTGTCCCCACCATTCACAAGGTGTGGCCCCCAAGGTATAACTGATACAACTGACACAACTGATATACCTGACCACTTCAATGCTCAGAACCTTAACCCTACCACAGCTGGTGACTTCGGCCGCTCCTCCCCCTGTGGCACGCGCCACAACCGGATGCCCCGTGGGCCGCGCCTCCACTCCTCCGCCAGCCGCAGCAGGCTCAAGGCTCCCCCCCA
>VSDK01001465.1:483596-515783 GCA_009767595.1 Symbiodinium kawagutii
TTTTGTCTTGGTACGTTTTGCTGTGGTACGTTTGGTCTTGGTGCGTTTTGTCTTGGTACGTTTTGCTCTGGTACGTTTTGCTGTCTGGTACGTTTTGACTTGGTACGTTTTGCTGTGGTACGTTTGGTCTTGGTACGTTTTGTCTTGGTACGTTTTGCTCTGGTACGTTTTGCGCTGGTACGTTAAGTTGTGGTGCGTTTTGCTCTGGTACGTTTTGCTGTCTGGTACGTTTTGCTGTGGTAGGTTTTGATTTGGTACGTTTTGCTGTGGTACGTTTGGTCTTGGTACGTTTTGTCTTGGTACGTTTTGCTGTGGTACGTTTTGCTGTGGTACGTTTTGCTGTGGTACGTTTTGCTGTGGTACGTTTTGCTGTGGTACGTTTTGCTGTGGTACGTTTTGCTCTGGTACGTTTTGCGCTGGTACGTTTTGATTCGGTACGTTATGCGGTGCGGTACGTTTTGTCTTGGTACGTTTTGCTGTGTTTACGTTTTGATTTGGGACGTTGTGCTGTGGTAGGTTTGGCCTTGGTACGTTTTGTCTTGGTACGTTTTGCTGTCTGAGTCTTGGTACGTTTTGCGCTGGTACGTTTTGCGCTGGTACATTTTGGTTTGGTACGTTTCGATTTGGTACGTTTTGCGGTGTGGTAGGTTTTGTCTTAGTACGTGTTGCTGTGGTACGTTTTGATTTGGGACGTTTTGCTGCGGTACGTTTGGTCTTGGTACGTTTTGTCTTGGTACGTTTTGCGCTGGTACGTTTTTGCGCTGGTGGGTTAAGTTGTGGTACTTTTCAATCTCTGGTAGGTTTTGCTGTGGTAGGTTTTGATTTGGTACGTTTTGCTATGGTGCGTTTGGTCTTGGTACGTTTTGTCTTGATACGTTTTGCTGTCTGGTGCGTTTTGCTGTGGTACGTTTTGCTCTGGTACGTTTTGCGCTGGTACGTTTTGATGTGGCGCGCTTTGTCTTGGACCTTAGGTTGTGGTGCGTTTTGCTCTGGTACGTTTTGCTGTCTGGTACGTTTTGACTTGGTACGTTTTGCTGTGGTACGTTTGGTCTTGGTACGTTTTGTCTTGGTAGGTTTTGCTCTGGTACTTTTTGCGCTGGTACGTTAAGTTGTGGTGCGTTTTGCGCCGGTACGCTTCATCATCGCAACCTTCCCATCATTTTCTCCTACTTCATTATCATCACCATCATCTTCACCATCATTTTCGCTGCATCTGTAAATCGATCCGTTATTATTTTTGCTTCGTATACTTGAGGCTGCTATAACATCGCTTTTTTCGCTCTCGGGCTTACCGTCGTCTAGTTCAACTCCCAGACTTCGACGACTAAAGGTTACTGGCCACGAGTCACCTGGTCGTCCTAAATTCTTCGCGATGGTTTCCCAAGTGATGGGGGTACCCCCAGTTATCATCCTTTGTTTAGCATTTTTAATAGTAAACCAAGCATTTCTGGGGGATCCCCGATTTTAAGAAACCACCAAATGACCAGATTTGTTGCGACCCATACGAAACAAAGCAGGATGGAAACCGCGACTGCTGTAGAATGGTAGCGCTCTCGTCGTGGATATGGTGTGTATCCAGAAACGGTTGTACCCCGACCATCCCAAAATGATCATTGTTGATGGGGAAATCAATAACCAACCAGCTATGGCACCAAAAAAGTGGCAACGTTGCACTACAAAAAGGGGCTCGTGTAGGTTGCACCTGATGAAATATATCCTTTGCTGTTTTGGGGATTATCCCTTACTACAATTGTGATCAAAAAGTGCAGAGCGACTCCGCCTACGCATGGGTCCATCATGTTCTTGGTTGTTGGCAACATTATCCCCTATCATAATCCATCATCAACATTAACGATAGCTGACCATAGAAGGGAACATGACCATAGGTACGAACTACGAACCATGACATCACCGACCTCACGGACACTCCTCCACTACTTCTGCCAGGAAAATGATCACGAGCAGAAACACCTAGCGCCAGGTGCCACGGATACTTTTAACTGGATGGTAATTTCTCACTTAAGATGAATAGTACCATTAGTTTACTGGATGAAAATTCACCAGATTTAATTCGTAATCTATATGCTAACTAGTTTGTAAGTACGAATATAAAAGATGGATGTTCATCCAAGTGCAATGATTTACTTTGGACTTGGATATTTCTTGGTACCATGGACTCAGTAAACCAATGGGATTTTTTTTCCTTCCATGGCTGGTACTCCCGGATCCTTCACAGTAGGTCGTGGAAACCGTTCCGTCCAAGCGCGGTCGTTGCACGCCTCGGTGGCTCTCCAGCAGAAGGGCGTCCCCAGACACAGCCGCGCCAAGAAGAGCGCCAAGATGGCACCGAAGCGAGGATAACCCATGCAATACCCTGGCGGAGGATACCAGGCTCAAGATATGGCTCCAGATTTCCCCCAAAGGTCCCCCCAAAGGTCCCCAAAACCATCTCAAAAGTGACCACCCTGGCGAGCACACACTTGCGAGCACACATATGAGAACACATAGGAACGCACATATATGAATGCACATAGGAGCACACGTATGAGAGCACAAATGTGAAAGCACACATATGAGAGCACATAGGAGCACACAAACGCGTCCACACATTTGACAGCACACCTTTGAGAGCACACATATGAATTATGAATAGGGCACACAAATATGAAAGCATAGATATGAAAGCACACGTATGAGAGCACACATATGAAGGCATGGTAGGAAAACTCTTGGCTCGATTTTTTCAAGATCAAAAAGATATATATATATATGGTATGAGACCACACATATGAGAGCACACATATGAGAGCACACCCATGAAACACACCTATGAAAGCACACACTTGAGAACACAAATGTGAGAGCACCGGTGTGAGAGCACATATTCGAGACCATGCATATGAGAGCATTCCTATGAGAGCGTACATATGAAAGCACGCATGTGAAAGCACACATTTACACACAAAAATGGGAGCATTGTAGGAGAACTCTTGGCAAGATTTCTTCAAGAGGAAAAATTTGCATCGAGCGCAGACAAGAGCGAACCGACACGCAGGAAGTCCGCAGAGGGCTGGGCGAGCAGAATCCAAATTTGCACCGGGCACACGCAGAAAGGCGCAGAGCTATGACAGGCACCTGAAACAATGCGCCTGGCATACGAAGTCCACCTGTGTTTTGCATCAGCACTGAAGAGCACGAAATGCTGCGACTGCCACGAAAAAGTCAACGTTGTCGGACACACTGTCACACGTGTCCGCTTGCCAACGTTTTTGCAATGTCGCAAAATCGAGGACAATTACTCGCTTTGAAAAACACATAGGTTGCTTGCCCCTGCCACGGATTCCCAATGCCTAAGAAGGACAAAGGTGAGCTTTCCCTTGCTAAAATGCATTTTGATCAAAAACTGACACGGCACGCAGACAAGAACGCAGCTCCGGAAGGGAGCTCTCTCACGACCGCTTTCGTGCGAAGCTTCTGTCGAAAACGCAAGATGAAGGAACGTTTTTGACGAGAAGGTGGACGAGTTAGCCGAGCCCGACCGGAGAACACCTGAATCTGCACAGGGTACTTTTCACTTACCGTAAGAACCCCTTCAGCGCACACACTGTTCTCCCAAGAAACTTTGGCTTTGCGAACCACTAGCAGCAGAAAAATCCAGTCGGATGTTTCCAGTGGATGGCGCACCTCCCCACTACTTCTTTCCCAGAAACAACAACCACAAAAACAACGAAAACAACAAAACACAGCAGTCAATGCCACGTCCAACAGAGGGACCCATCAGCCGCCTGACTCGCGCAACAGCTTCCCTGTGTTGTTCGGCTTCCAGCGGCCGCGAGACACGGTGTGCAGAAAACGGTCGAGGCATCCAATCCGGGCCATGACATTCCAACACACCCCGCTGAGGACGGGCACCAAAACCTGAAGCTTTCACCGGCCGTGAGCAAGCTGATAGTGAGTGATTAACTACGGATGAATTCATGGTTGATAATGCTTAAGGATTGTTGAATCGCGGTTGATACTGTAACTAATGCCTGAACATGGTGACTCATGTTCTAATGCCTGAACATGCTGACTCATGTTTGAGAATGGTAAACTAATCGCTCATCATGGCATTAGGGTGGCCAAATGGGTTCAACTAGTGGTCTGTGATTGGTGATTCACGGGCGGTTCAGCGGAAGACTCATAGAGTTGGTTCAGTCCTGGCAGTCTCAAGCGATTATATTCGGTGAAAATCCAGGTCCTACGAATATTTAATGCGCTGATTTATGGTTTTGTTCATAGATTTCCGGTCTGCTGTCGACCCTATCATAGCCTATTATGGGACTTACAACCCAACTGCACCACGGTGGTGCAGTCCGACAACGGTTGTGCTTTTTGATGCTTGATGAAAGTCACTGAATTGTATTTTTCAAGGTTATTGAATGGCTATTTGCTGGTTAGTCATTGATGGTCTGTTGGTGAATGGATCGCTATAGAACCATCTTTCACCATGGTCACGTGATGCTTTTATCGGCTATTTGATGGCGAACAATAAGTATACTTGATGGTTTGTGATGGTTCATTGATGGCTACTTGATGATTGGGTGCTTGCACCAAGGGACACTCCAGTCATGGTTCTGATGTTTGTCGGCATACAGGAGAGTCAATCGAGCTCCTTCAGCCATCGCATGGAGGTTGCAGATCCCGATGGAAACCTCATGACGTGCGCAGACTTTCAAATACCACCCCTCTGGCCCGGTACGCACCCCTGGCTGTTCACGTCCCAAAGCCATGAGCAGTTTCTTGTCAGCTTGTTGGGATGTGCATCTATGAACTTGGGTCTATTGATTGGCTGACCCCCATGTAAAAAATGGATTTAATGATTCTGATCCCCCCACTCTGAGCACCAGCCGGCCGTTCTCTTTCGAGTCACCACCACACCCTGGTTCGTGGATGAATAGGCCTCACGTACCTCTATCTGGGTCAAGAATGCCCGTGTGAACCTCTTGGAGATGATTGTACTTCCCAGGAGCCTCAGCAAAGGTCATGAGATGTGCGACTCTGAGCTGGTGAGCACCCATGGAGCGGTGACCACGATCATGATAGGAGCTAGATTTTCCCGTTTGCGTGTGCATATGTACGTGCACCCAACAAATCGTGAGGGAAACTAATCTCCCTTTGCCAAAAAGTTGCTGGTTTACGAAACTACTCTTCGGCGCATCGAAACCTCCAAGCATGCTATCCAGGAGCATCGCTGGGATGCTTAATCCAACGCTTGTCAATAGCTCACCTACTGCTAGAAGAATTGCTGGAGAAATTGCCAGAATTTTGGGGATAGTTTCGTAGAATTGAAACATTTCCAAACTATATTGACAATTGCCAGCCACAGTTTAGAAGTTGTTGCATACCCCACTGCTGACCATGCTTCACCATTAGTATCGCCATCAATGTTCAGCTTCACTCCCCCATAAGCAACAATCATTTGCTGATCCCTAGTCCTTATGAGCCATGGTGAACCATCATTCCCCAGTGGCAATGACATGTTCGAGGACACTCTCTCGGCCTCAAGGGAACAATGTCGAAAGCTCAAAATCCTCCAGAAATCATCCGGCGGAAGTTCTTGAACGTAGCTTCATCAACCCAAATGAGCAGAGTTTGTTTAATAGTTAAAAACTGTTATCCTGAGAATTGCCTACGCGATGCCTACCGCCTACGCGCACTGCACAATCGCCTACGCGAAGGGTAGGTTATGCGACAGTGCCTACGCGAAGCCTATGCGAAGTTCCTTCGATTGAAAGGTCGCCTACGCGGAGCCTACGCGATAAGTGTGCAATCTAAAAAAAATCTGCTCAAATGGGGGCGCAGGATCAAAAACACATTGATTTGCATCAAAAAATGAATCCCGGTAAATCATCAAGAAAGATCGGTCGCATCCAAGAAAAAATCAACACCTTCGGGCTGCTGAAACTGTAACATGGCGCCAAAAGCACCTTTCGGTTTGCTGCAACTGTTGGGAGGATGCCCATACCAAAACCTAACCAAGTTAAGCTCCCAACAAGGTAACTCCGTCAATCAAAAACATATCCAGCGGCAATCACAAAGAAATTAGTGGAATAGTCGCAATGGTAGAAAAAATGCCGTAATGATGATGATTAATCATGGTGACAATAGTAGTAATAACAATAGTGATAATAGTGGTAATAGTAATAATGGTGGTAATACTGGTGATAATAATATTGATAATAACACCAATCATAATAACATTGATAATGAAAGAAATAATGATAATAATAAAATAATGATAATAACAAAAGGAATAAAGCTTATATAAAATAACAACAATAGTATTGAGCATAATAATATTGATAATCAAAATAACAATATCAAAATTGAAAACGAAAAAAATATCGATAGTAGTAACAATACAAATTGTACCAATAACAAGATTAGAAATAGTGGTAATATTTACAATCAAAACGTAAAATCAATATTACTGTAGTAATAACAATAACAATAGTAATAATAGTAATAATGATGATAATAGTAATAATAGCGATAGCAATTAAAATAAACTTTACCAATCTGTGGCCAGCTTGGATCCATCATTGAAGCACCACGATGCACCTTATCCTTATTCATCCTGAACCAATGTCAATCATCAGCATTGTTTAAGTCGTGGACCATCAAGCCTCCCTTCTGAAACTCGAATGTGCTTGGTCTCAGTTTTATATCCAGCTCATCGCTCATGATTCCACTGCCAACTGGCGATGCTTGGTGGCGGGCGCCAGCCCGCTGTGGCAGCCCCAGGTGACTGTTTTTCCCCCTAGTTGATCTACGCAACTGGGAGCCATACAGCGCCCCATTTGTTTAGAACTCCCAACGGGCCGGGCCCAGCACCTAAAGAACAGCCCTGTCAAAGTCCCGCTCTTTCGCTGATAACTTCACTGCACATCGCTGATATCCTACATCATGTTGAATCCCATCACCATCCACCAACAGCAGGCGCAACAGCTATGTTAAAAAGTTTTTGTTGCTGATATTCCAGCAGAAAATTCCCAGAACATGAGCGATTGAATGTTTCGGCTGTAGCAACATCTCAATCAAGCACTGGAACCATCCATAATCACTGACTTGAGCGCTCCGCAAATTACAATGCCCAGAAACTCATAGGCGCTGAGGAAAAGAGGCATCAATAAGCCTATCCTGAGGTTCACCATCATCTTTTGAGCAGTGTCAAGTTTAGTCAGCGGCTGTTAATTGGGAAATTGTTGCTGGATATTGCTGCTGGATTACCCCGATTTGGAGAGCAGAGACTTTCCAAACAGGGCTGGTTTCTAGACAGGGCTGTACCAAATACCTAGAACCATCCATGAGCAAACAATAAGCTAGCCAATGCCAGCGTTCATAGCTGGTTGGTGTTCGTTCATAGCGAACAGCCACACTTAAGAGCTGGTGCAGTTTCGCGAATCAACCAGTCAAATGGAACACCCCCATCGAATGTCAAATCCAAAGTAATGAACCACCCCACATTCATGTAAGAAAAACGAAAGCTATTGGTGGTAAAATGCGGGTATTTTCTTCGAATCTCCCAATGGTCATGATATTGTGGTTCATGGTGGTTCAATTAGCCAGAGAAAACAAAACTCAAAGAAGTTGACCGGCCAGCATGGATGACTTCATCCAAAAAAAACATCTCATTCCTGAAGATGTTTCACAAATAGAATCTTCCCGGTGTCATGGACCAGAATGAAACCCTGACATATATCATGGAGGTTGACGACTTACGACCCGTTTTAGGAAAGCCAAAACATCCCACCAATCCACTGGCAAGGCTGCTGCTCGTCACGAGACGCCAAAAAGTGCAGACTAAACAATCCGTTTTCCACAACCTATGTTGGATGATTTGATGATGAGAAATCATACGGAGCAATCTCCGACCATGTCTAATAATGCTCGTTGTTTCGAAATAGTTTCCCTTTTTTCTCTTGAAATGCTAAGCAATGGCTGCTAGATTGTTCAATCACCAATACAAAGAACCGTATTCATCCAAGAGATTCTTCAGGACACCCTCACATGGGCGCGCCCAAGGATCCAAAGACCTCCAAGGTGTCTAAGCGCAAGATACATTGCCATCACTGCACCGGACATCATCGTTGGCCCAAAGCCCTCAGGGTCGCATGGGACATCACGAATCATTCAGCCGAAAGAGTGGCGTATTGCTACGATAGGTAGCATCATCTCCACACGGTCATTGATACCCTTTACCACAGTAGGTAGTATCGTCTCCACACTCTCATGGGTACCCGTTGGTCTAACCATACATCCATAATTCACCTGAACGTCCTGTATACCCAATTGTTGACAAAACCAAGGCTGGGCACTGTTCGAAATCATCTCTTGAAAGTATCAACCATTTACAACCAGATTCTGAACTACCAACTGGTCGTAAACCAACTGAGCTAACATAAGTTGGCACCAACTGCTAGAATAGCGCTTACATCGTGACAATTCTTGGCTAACAACTGCGCTTACTAACATCAAGCATCAGCTCATTGTTCAGCAACTCTTGAGCCCCTGCATTGATGTCACTGCATTTCACTGGGTGCCAGTAGCATGGAACGGCTCAGGATACACCAGCACCAAAACAAAGCGTGGAAAAAGCTGGCACAATAGTTATAATTGTGTTTTACATATGTATATATACATGTAAACATATACATACATTTATATATATATATATACTTGTGTAAATCTAGTCTATACATATATATATATATAAAGATAAACACATCTAAAAACAGCTGTAAGTATTCAAATGCGTATGTATATATATATATATATTGATAGATATTTGTATATATATATATATACACACACACGCATTTCAAAACATATATATATATATTCAAAAAAAAAGCATATGTATATTGGCCCGACGTTTGCATAGACAATCTTTTCTGGAAAATTTTGAAGGTGCACTGCTTATGCATGATTCCATATCACATCTGATACCTATTCCGTAGCCTTGATACCGCTACGAACCGCCCAAAGATGCGATTCTGGTGAAAGGTTTCCCACAAAGATCGCAGGGAACCTCTGTTTTCACCCTGCTCCAAGCATTTGAGGTTTACATCTGGCGTTCCCCCCTGTCCGCCGACAAGCTTCCACTAAAGGCAACATTGGAATTGCATAGGCTTTGCTGGGCATTGGCGGTCCAATCAGCCGGCTGCACAGCTCATTGATGGGGAGCACAATGCCAGCTGCCCCACCGAAGAAGGGCAGAATACCAAAATAGCCTGGGGACTGAAGAGGCCAAGGCAATCTTAATCATTGATCATATCATCGAACATGGATTCTTGTGTAAGTCCTCTTCTAGATAAAATATCCTCTAATCCAAAGCCAGTGGAAAGAAATCTGTGCTTGTTTGCAATGGTGCGGTTTTCAATTTCATTGGGTAGTGCGGTTGATAGAAGGGATGTTAAATGGATCCAAATGGCTGGTTCGGGAGATCAAAGTAGCGTTTGGTCCAGTGGTGCCCTTATTGCCATCACCACGTATGGCCTAGTGTTTGAATGGTTGACAGTTGACAGGCGATGGAACCCGGTGACAAGGCATGAGAGGATCATAAGCAAGTCACCGATTTGTGGGTTACGTCTACTGAGTCTACTGTCTTAAGCTTGTTCTATTCCCATCGGTGCCCAATCAAGCATGGGTTGGTCAAACCTTTTCAAGAAAATGAGACTACGCTGCGCTCAGACTCCTTCTTCAAATGGCAATATGGTCCAGAGCACCATTGTTGACAGCGCCAAGAAGTGCACGATACAGGGAACAGAATAGGCTCGACGGAAGCGCAACAAGCAGCCCATAGTGCCGTCTGGCCAAGCATCTGCCAAGGTTTGATGCGGCTGCAGACCCCAGTATGTGAAGTTACGCAAAACTGGCTGGACTACGATCATCACGGGAAAGTAGATCAGAAAGAACCAGCCAGCCAGTCGCAGAAGCAGTGTGGACCACAATGTTTTCCTGAGCGAATCCGTTGATCTCAATACCAAACACTTTGCCACTGTGAAATAAGAGGATTCGCTGCACATTCCAACATAGACATCTTGCATCCACTACTTGCGTCTTATGTGCTAATCCACTGCCAGGAGTTCAGGAGGATCAAACAAGGAGGATCAAACAAATGGTCAACAATCCTTGATACTGGTTGAGAATCAGTCGATAATTGCCAATTCAGCATTCTGATTAGCTTCTATCATTGATAATGGCGCCTGGATAATACCAAGAAAGCTGGAAAACTATATCGATAGCTGTCATGCAAACATGGCCAACACAACCAATCAAAAGACTGGTTGGTATCATCTCATACTCAAGCAACAATAGGATGTGAGAAACCAATAAGAGGGGGATATTCCAACGGTCTTGATGTGGAATTGTGTGAGCGGTTTGATCAGCAGCAGTTGGATTCACCACTGCTCGCTACTGGTTCCCTATTCAAAATCAACGGACGCAACTCGTGCCATCATGATGGTGAATGGAAGTTTACGACAGTGAAGAATGGTTATAATGATGGAATAAGAATAGGTTTTACTTTAACGTTATAAGGTTATGATAAGGATAGATTTTCTATAGGATAGATTTTCCAAACCTTGGCAACGCCAACTATCACCTCGATTGAAGAGCCGTCTGAAACTTCAACCATGCAACGGAAACGATCGGTACCAGGCTTCGAAATGGAGTGGAGTCGATTCTTCGAACACCCCGCCAAACCAAAGGCACCACACCCATGGAACCACAGAATACCAAACGAGAGATCGCAACACAAAATCGTCAAAGGCAGACATGCAGTGACAAGCGAGCACAAGTTGCGAGCACTGCTCGGGAACCTCAACACTCCACCCAATGGTGCTGCCCAACCATCCCCAACCCCACAGCCAGGCCCTCAGAGTTGCACCTGAATTTTGAGAAGCGAAACCCCTCAGAGTTGTCGAAGCGGCCTTCTCTTTTTAGAGGTGTAAAAGAAACAGAAAGTGGTTTCAAGGGCTGACTCTCCCGAGCACCAAGCTTTGACGTCCCACACCTTGCCGTCAAAAAATGCAAAGTTTTTCCCAGGGCTGCTCCCCGTAAGCATTTTTGAGCTATGAATGAACCATTGTCGCACATCATTCTGGCTTTCTACATAGTCAGTCAATGGATGGGCGACTGCAAGAATCCTGAAAAAAATGCACTTCTCCACTTGTGCTCCATGCACAGGTATGACTGGATATCGTTAAATTGGCACCAGAAAGTGATCAACGTCTCCTCGGACAGGCCTGCCCGACAACATCTCCAGCACGTGCACCTTCTTTCACCACGTTTCACCGCGGGGTCAACACGAACGTTGCATCTCTCGAGTTGTCGGGTTGAGCGAATGAAAGCACACTTCGACATGCTCCATCTCGGACTAGGGGCCATCAAAGAAAAGTAAAAAAATGAATTACTCTGTAAAGGAATAAACACTTAACCTTTGAAAACGATTCAGCATGACAGGTAACTTGACAAGCAGCTTGACAACCAAGTTCACTTGACAACTAGCTGGACTTCACTTTGACAAGTAGCCCGACAAGTAAGTTAACAAGTCAGTTGACCAAGTAGCTTCAGTTGCCAAGTAAGTCCGACACTTGACAAGTAACTTGAATTAATCATAATTTACCCGCAAACTCAAATCGTCCAGTTGCAAATCATTAATGCAGCAAGAAGGAGCATGCCATCCAGAATACATGCAAGAAAGGCATATAGCAGGAAACATGCAAATCCATGTAACGCAAAAGAAGTGCAACATGCAAGTCAACACAGCGCGCAGCAATGAAAAGCAAAGTTAACACATGCAGTCACATGCAACAAGTATGTGAACAAAGACATACTGCAGGCGTGCCAGAGAAGTATCTGAAGGACCATCTTTTTAAAGCCCTTGGCACCAAGGCTTTTGAGAAAAAGGATTTCCATCCACTGAAACAAATGACTGAGATTGGTCACAGCTGCGGGATTCAACGACACCAACGAACACCGCAACCACAACGACAACGACTTGCTGCCAGGCATCGTCGCCCCCGGAAGCCCCAACTCCGAAAAGCCCATGCACAACAGGCCCATGGCTGCGAAGCTGCTGGTCACCACAGTGGCCACCAAGGTCCCAGTTTTGCTCGGCAGACACAAGTTGGTGCCATCCACGTCGCTAGTCAGACTTGAACATGTCTGGACCCACACGGCCTTGGATGGTAGTTCCTTGGGTGACTCCTTCGGAGGCGTTGGATGGACACAAGCCGAGCTCTTCTGAACGGGTTGCTTGACTGATAACGACGCTCCTTCAGAAATCTGACGCTGCACAGGCTGTTGGACTGATATTGACGACCCTTCAGAGATCTGACGCTGCACAGGGTGGCTGACGGATGATGACGATCCGTCAGAGATCTGGCGCTGCACAGGGTGGTTGACGGATGATGACGATCCGTCAGTGATCTGGCGCTGCACGGGGTGGTTGACGGATAATGACGATCCGTCAGAGATCTGGCGCTGCACGGGGTGGTTGACGGATAATGACGATCCGTCAGAGATCTGGCGCTGCACAGTGTGGCTGACTGATGACGATCTATCAAAAATCTCATGCTGGACTTCCAAGCGGCAAGCCATGACGCTCCAAACACTTTGAAAGGCGATCTAAGTTCCCTGGCAATGCTGCAAGTTCACAAATTTGTTTCTGGGTATGGTTTGACTCAAATGCAAAGCGTGGGTCTTTTTCCAGTAGAGCATGGAGAGCAAATTGCTTCGGGAAATTTGAATATTCAATATGCTACCATATGGTAAGCACTTCAATCGGGTGAGTTTCTGAAAGTGCTACCTTCTACCTGTCCTTGTTCACATCAACGAAAATGGGGCCATTGATGTCTGGCTGCATCGTGGCTGAGCCCTGCGGAGCGATCCATTGGTGATATCGCTGAAGCATTACGCCATCAATGACAGATGGTTTGATGTATTTCCAGCATAAATATATATATATATACTTATTTATTTATCCACTTATTTTTATATCTATACATATGGGGGTTCTGAACATATGCATATACATATATATATATACATGAAGTGTTTATTGCTTGATGTGTATTTATGTATATATAAATTTATATTTATGACATACGAATTTATGATATATCAATGTGTGTGTGAACAGTACTCAATTACGATCACAGACCTTTGATTGGATTTGGTTTGATCCTTAGAATTATGAAACATCATCAACCATCAATACATCAATCAAGTAATAATCAATACATCAATCTGATTGATATTCAACCATCAATACATCAATCAAGTACTAATCAATATCAATCATTGTTATTCAACCATCAATCAATAATAATATCTAACCGTGGCTGCCATGGCTGAATAACCAACCCTATTCTCAATGAATGGCGACGGCCACCAGAACGCATGGCACGATGAGCTCAGCACTGAGGTGCGCAAGGTGCTCAATGTCTCACCCTGGAGCAACGTTCGCGCGGTGCACGGTGGCGAAATCTGAGAGCAGCCATGGCTAATGGTTGCTGATGGTTAGCCATGGTTTATGATGATTCATGATGGTTAGGCATGGTTTATGATTCTATTGCACTCTAGAGCTGGGGTTCTGACACTGCTCAATTTTTAGGACTGAAATCAATGGATAGCTTCAGAAAGATATGCACGGCCCCTGCAAGTCATGAATCGCCACCACAACTTGTTCCTTCTATCTCCTATGGCTGTTGGACGTCATTCCAAATCACTTTTTTTCAGGCCTGGGCGGAGCAAAGCCACACCCCGAGCAAAATAATACTTCAAGATGGCTGATAGTTGGTGATTGTTTGATCATAGTTGCTAATGCTTGATGGTTGATGATGGTTGCTGCAGCTGAAAAATTGTTGACGACGTGGGAGAGGAAGATCCAGCACCACCGATTTGGTAGGTTCATTTCACTGGATAGGGTGGTAGATACCCATTTCAAGTATGATGATAATCCTACGGACCAAAATCAGCTTGGTCAATATGGTCAACATTGATCGGCCCAAAAATGGATAGATGAACACTCCAACAAAAGACTAGTTTGGTCATTAAAGGGACATCATGGGTATAGCCTTGTGACCCACAGAAATATCAGAACACTGGTTTCCTGAGGTATAGATTGCGTAAGCATCAGCAATCATCATAAACGATTCATGGTAAGCATGCTTGGAATGACAATGGTCTACCCCAAGAATTCTGATTTGATGGTCTCATATTCCCTCGTCATTACATCTCTCTCATTGGTGTGTTGCCAACCATTCCCTTAAACATAGCTGGCTGGAAATCGTCCGGACAATCTTGTTTACAAATGACCAGATTTTTCCAGCTGTCTCACATTGCCAGCGGATCAACACTGCTTTGAAGCATTGTCAACCATGATCATCAATCATTCAAACTCATAGGGTACCGCCGTGAACCAACCAGTCATAAAGTAATGATGCCAACCATATATAAAATCACGCACTGGCTCATGCATGGCCGGGTCCTGCAGATCGAACAATGCAAACTCCACATCTGGCAGCGCCGCACCCCGGGAAAGTGTCAAAATAAGTTGCTCTAGTGAAGGAATCTAAGGTTAACCCCACTTAGCAATCCTTTAGTGAGTAACCATTGTTAGTTAATTGCACTACTATTGGGATTCACCATAGTTACTCTTGGATACCGTGGTGAGTAACAGTTGTACTATCGTACGATTGGGTATCCACGGCTAGTAAATGACAGTAATTATCCGGAACCATTGTTGATTCATCCCCTACGTCGGAGCAATGCAAAATAGCCTTCTATATTCATATAGAAAGTCAGACTAGTTAGTTACTGACTAAGCGACCATATTTTTGAGGGTTAGAACAAACCCCAGCTGCAAATTTTAGCTACTAATACTCAACAAGATATGTATCTAATAATGATAATGATGAACAAGTTTATCAACTTTTGAGCTCTACACCGCAGATTTTGAGGGTTTAGCTACCAACAATGGACAACAACAAGCAGCTTATCAACTGCAGCGCGACCCTGGGGATAGCCAATCTCCACCATGAAACCCACCGCGGGGGCCAGTGCTTCGTAGGCATCACTGGTGCGAAAGCTGCGTTGCGAAGCAAGGCATCAAGTAGCTGAAGTACCCTCTGGAGGCTGAAAATCACAGTTTTCATAGGTAACACCAGCCATAAATGGTGGATTTTCATAGGTAACACCAGCCATAAATGCTTCATTCCTTACTTCTAGGTTAGTTTACTTGAGAGTAGGTGCCAAGATGTACTAGCATATCACAGCATCACCTACCAAAGAAGCAGCCAGTAAGGATCACATGTTGAAATCTTCAGAGTTGGTAGTTCCACCTGAGGCTTTTCACAGCTTACCAACACTGGCGATGTTCCAGCGGCTTCGACCAGAGACTCATATTCATCGCTGGGCACCACCATCAGCCCTCTGTCGAGAGCTGCCACAGTTTAAGTTACGAAGAAATTTACGGCAGTATTGCCATGCCTGACCCGCAACCATACCACAAGGATCTTTGGAACGAGGGTAAACAGTCTATTTCAGCTGGTACACACAGCACTTGATGGATAATCTGATATGATAAGCAGCATATCAAATTGGAGATCCAAGCAACAAGATAATGGGGTGGATGTCAAAAGATACAGGTATGAGTTGTACCAAAGGCTACGTGAGGATACAAGAAGGGGGCTCCATAGTGGATCGATGATTGGAAATAGACTGTCAGACTGTCCAAAACATTGGGTCATGTTTGATCGGTACTCTTTTCGCCGCGATCAAAATCATTGGGTGGTTGGCGGAGAACCTGTTCAGCACAGTACTTTTCCTCAGCAATTGATTTGATAATATTTCCCAGAAATCGATGCAAATGCAGCACTTGTGTGAGCCAAGAAAGATCACCGCCTATCTGACCTACCAAATCCATGGTGAAAAACACGGATTCCAATTTTGGAAGAACCCGAACAATCTCCTGACAAAGAAGCGGAAAAAAAAACTCTGCTTGATTGAAAAAGCCATGGGTTGATGCAAAAAAAAGCGCCCAAAAGCAACCGACCTCCAAAACAATGTAGCAAAAATCTAGCACAAAAAAAACCGGCGAAACAACCCACCTCCGGTTGATCCTCCCAAACACCTCTGGTTGATCCACCACTGCTTCAACGCAATGCTTCACCTTGGCCACCGATGAGGGCAGAGGCCAAGAGCACCGTGCCCAAGAGGATGTGACCAATTTGCACCTCAGCACCCGATGGTTGGTGGACCTCAGGATTTGGGAGCCCGGGGGCTGGTTGGTTCATGGTGATGATGGCGTGTGGTAAATGCTGATAGGTGAAAATGTGAAGATTGGATGGTTGATAGTGTTGAATGATTTGCTTTGTGAAGATAGTTGAATGATTGATTTATGCTGATGTTTGTGAATACTCGTGAATGATAGCTGCTTGATACTGGTGAATTCTCGATCGTGGATACTGGCGAAGAACGGTTCATCAGTGTTACGGTGCTAGGTAGATGGTACTTGTAGCGACCAAACAGGTAGCCTTGCATTTTCGGGTACCAATAAAATTCAGCCAATAAATCCGGTTGTCACTTATCCACCTGTGAGAACTCATTAAAACAGCAATGAAAACCTTTCAGATTCCACAATCACGGTACACAAATCAACAATCACCTGTGGTGATGATAGTTGTGGTCTTCACAGTCAACCACGTAGATACATAACAAGAGCTATTCTGGTTAGGATTGAACACATTTGATGGATCACAACCATCTCCGGAAGAATCAGCTCGGGAGGCACATAAGAAGCCAAAAAAGCTGTTTTCTATCTGGACATGAATCAATGCCAGCCCCAAAACTCAAACACATGTTCATCCCAACAAATGTGCTCATTCGGTTGATTTTTGGGTTCACCAAAGGAGTACCCGGCATTGAGAATTGTTATCAGGATGAACCCAGGCTTCGCACAGAATCTTTAACAGAAACTGGTCCAGGTTTGGAACTGGCATTTTGATCATCGATGGTGGGAAGGTTTTTCATGCTGATGCTGTACCTGTTGGTTGCTCACGTTGCAAAACCGAGGTCGTCTAACATGATATCATCTGGAAGGCAACCACTATATATAGACCTGCTTTGGTTTTGAAAGTCTCAGCGCCATACGAGTCCTTGACAAGCCACTTCCGCAAGTCTATCATTGACCACGGTGGGATACCCGGGCGGGAAGCACTTCCGCCGTCAGTTCGGAATGCTGTCCCCGTGCCTCGCAGATCCTCAACTGGTTCTCCTTTTGCTTATCATCCATGTGATTCAAACCCATCATGACGATAAGCATGAACCATCATGCTTCATGATGAATCATGTTTCATCATGTGATTCAGTGTCATTGCGATTTCTTTTTCAGCAAGGCCTATTCTCACCAATCATCATCCCATATCATGCCCATCATTTTACCATGTGTTTCACCTTTTTTCAACCGATCTACACCACCAAGGCGTTTTTGCTGGTAACCATCCCCATCCCAGACATCTTAAACCATCCCCATCCCAGCGCCGCTCCGCTGGGTTTGGCCAACCCAAACGAAGGGTTGACCGAAAATGTTGGGATCCTGGGCCAGAAGTGAACAGGCTGGTGATGAGGGTGGTTGATCATGGTGGTGGTTCATGGTCAACTAGAGCAACTATAGAGCATGAGCACTGATGATCACTATTGGGGATCATCACATGGTTGACTATAGTGGTTAGTTAATGGTGTACAATAGGCTGAAATATGGTGGACGATCTGATTAATGGTGTAGTAAGTGTCGTAGTTAAAACAATCTTGATACCCAATACCTTGTTTGCGCGTTTTGTAGTAAACCACAGAAAATACATCCCTGATACAAAGCTGCATCATCAGTCGTCAGTAGTGGCATGTCAATCAAGGGCCATTTTCCGGATTCGGGGCCATCCGCCCAACAACTAAAACTACCAAACAATTACATATCTGATGATTTCCTTGTTGATGGTGAGAACTACTTGTGATAAAATAGATTGTATGTATAGATATAAAATCACATATACATATCATTCTCTCTACACAATAAAGCATGTATATTGCAGATACTAAGCATCTGACTACTTCAAAACAAAAAGGATAATTGTTTCTTGATCATTGGAGGGAGAATGTTGAGCACAAGGATGAAAGCATCAGGTTAAGCGCAAATTTCATCCTGCAAACAACACTCATCCCACCTGGTAGGCTCAAGACAATCAGCAAAGGGCTCATCAACAGGAATCGATTGCATTTCTCTGACCATGCCTGTGGGTCAATGCCCTGTATTCCTGGTCGGCTATGACCCATAGCCCATCGTCAAAGATGCCACTGCTCTTGATGTGGTACACCACTGACCTGCCCACAGTTGACCCCCAAGCCCCCCAAGGCCCCCTGCGACAGCATCCTGGAGGGATCAACAGTCACCGGAGTGGGATACTGCTCATCTACAACCATCTCCAAACAGGCAGGTGAACTGCTAGGATTCTGCCCATGAAATTCTTGGGGACACACCGATTTTTCATGAGTTTGTTCCAGATTCTCGCAATCAGAATTTCGACCAACTGGAAACATGCTACTACCGATGTTAGGTATGTAAAGCTCTTATTACCATCAATGCTTGAACTCAGAATAGCATGCATTATGATTTTGCCGGCTCGCATCCGACTCATTGGTTGACCACCGACCGATCAGCACATTGTCAGGGTTCTTTCAGTCACCAAACCCCATCATCCAGGGACAGATCTTTCTTCACTTTTCCCGCATCAAATCTTGAAAGCGAGGTGAATAAATAGAAAACCTGTCTCTGTGGTGTGTTACACCTAGCATGGTCCGTCTATCGTTGTGAACGTCCTAGTCCCACCCGGACCAGTAGCACTGTTGGTTGAACTATCAACAGAATGCAATTGTGGCAGACCCCAGAAAACAAGCAAGACTATGGTCGCCTGGCTGTCAAGCCCAATGTATTTGATTATGATCTTCTGTGACTAATTGACCGTTGGTCAACCAGCATGTTACTGCATGAAGCATTACTCAACCATCATTGACCCGTCAATGAACCGTGACTTAACCGTCAAGTTCGCCATCAAATCAACACAAATTATCCATCAATTACCTAATTGACCATCCATGAACCATCATTTCATCATCATAAGACCATGCTTCGTCCAAAAAACGGCGACAAAAGGCGCCATGCCACAGGTTGACCGAGGTCCCGACTGGTCCCTCTGTGATGTTGTAGATGGGATCAGCCTCGCAAATTGAGTTCCTCCAACCATTGAATCGTAGAATTGGAAACGATCACTGAATCACAGACAGTTTGATCCATTCCTAGATTGATGGCTATTGATAGTGATGGATGATGATTGATTGATGGCTATTGATGGTTATGAAGGGTGATTGATTGATGGCTGTTGATCATAGTAGGATTGGATTGGGTTAAATGGGATTAGATGGGATTTAGATTCGACAGGTTGCATTGGTTAGATCAGATAAACTAGGATTGCTGGATACACTAGATGAAATGAGGTCAGATCTAGATTCAGTCAGATTCGATTGGCTCAGATAAACCCTTCGCTTAGATGTATTAGATGGATTGGTTCAATGAGATTAAATTTCATGTGATAGCATGGATGGATAGACAGATAGATACATAGATGCATTGCCTGGAAGGATGAATAGACACTTTATCAGCAAACAATAGTGGCATAACAATGATGACGCTACGTAGTGCTAATGAGGGTGAGGATGAATGACAATGACTGATTAAGGATGAATCACGAGCCCCTAGAGCATGATTTACTAATGAACAATAGCACTGACATATCCAATGGATTGCAGTAATGATATTTCACTCATTCAGGCAGTTTTGCTTTAAAAACAAAAAAAACGCTGCAAAAGGGACAATCAAGCGCTATATCCGCGTCGAACAGAGGGTGCGCATTCACGAACTTCGTGCTGTCGGTGAGGAGTGGACCATGGGGCGCTCACAGCCAAGCTCAAACCCATCCCTTGGCAGCTTTTCGAGGCTTTTCGATAAAACCACCGGTAGGTAGGGACTTAGGTTTTTGAGTAGCTGCCAGCACGTTGCAAATGGCAGCATGACCATTGCTTGTCTGCCTGTTGTTGTTTGACAGCCACAGCAACTAACACGGCGCGCGGCTGGGAGAACGTACTGTTGCTGGATAAAGTCATGGTGGTATACTTAGTAATGATGGTTGAGAAAGGTTCATGATGATACTGAAGAATGATCCATTAACGATAGCTTTCGATGCTATCCCATCTCCAAGCGTGCAAAGCCAATTTCGCAACCCTGCGAACCTCGAACTCCATGATCTCTCTTTCCTTGCCGTCTGGCTTTCAGTAGCGAGGTCATGCTGTCTGGTTTTTCAGTAGCGAGGTATATCACCCTCTGTAAAGCCTCAAGCTTTGAAGGGTACTTTTTGGGCCACGCATCTTATCCACCAGTTCCCAATCCACCCATTGACCCTGACTGTCCGATGGCACCCTGTCTTGCAATGGGCCTACCTGCAACCATTCCTGAAAATGATCAGTGAAGTCAACAGGGAAGCTACAGCACACTATATCCTCTGACCAATGGACCAGGCACCCCGAACCATCAACAGAGCAAGGTAAAATATGCTGTTTTTTCGTGGACGATCTCACTGGTGCTGCCTGAAGGGACAAAGGATTGCAAACTGATTTGGGGGGTCCCCTGTTTTGAGAAACAACAAGAGGTAACTCACACCTCTTCTGATTGCACACTGATATACACACACCTCCTCCAAACGACAAGAGGTAACTCAGCGGCTTAGATCACCACTTCTTGTCATATCACCAAATTTTGCCCACGTGGATCACCACTTCTTGTCACCAAAATTGATTTAACCAACCATCCAACCAGGTTTCCGATGACTAAAAACCGCCAGGGTTCCATGGTTTGACCAACCCTTCAACCAGTGAAGCTTACCACTGGAAACGCCCCGGTACCCCGGTTCTGTACCACCACAGCTGCTGTTCCCCGGCGCCAACCGCCGCTCCTTCTGCTTCCGCTTGCGCCGCTCCTCGCGACGCCTTCGGATGTCCTGGGGTCGCACTGAGGACGTGGTAAGCTGAAGAATCGATGGTTGGTGGTGGTTGGTGGTTGATGGATGGTTGATGGATGGTTGATGATTGGTTGATGCTCAGTGATGGTTGATTGACGGTTGATTGACATTTGATTGACGGTTGATTGACGGTTGATGGTGGTTAACCATCGTTGATGGTGAAGCGATGGTTGGTGATATCTATTTCGATGGTTAGTAGAGGTTTACTGATGGGGAATAATGATTCATTGATGTTCATAATGCTTAATCATGCTGTATATAACCGACAGCAATGGTTAATGACACTTGGTGATGGTCATTAGGCTCGCAAATAGACGGTTGATGAGTTTTGATTGGTTAGCATTGGCTTGCTAATGTTAATAGCAAATGATTAATGGATAGCCGGCAGCTGCATCAATTACTGCCATAGCTAATTCATAGTACTGGTTATGGTCGCAGCGGTTCATGGTGGTCGCTGGGTGACCATTCATCACTTAACAATCAACCAGGTGGCTGAACCACAAGCTACCCCATGTGCAAGGACCAGGAGGTGGCTCTTGACGCTGCCCATCTCAGAGAACTCTGTTGAAGGGAATGGTCCCCAAAATGAGAACTCAAAATGATCCGTAAAAGGAAGGATTCTCGAAAGAGGTCAGAAGTGACCCATAGGGGTCTTGGTTGTTCACTTGCGCCGACCCATAGGGACCCATAGGGACTCTGGAACGATCCCTACAATGGAACGTACTCAGAACTTCACTTTCATTATCCTTGCAAAAGGCCCAAGTGCAGCTGCGCAACCTAAACATGTACAGTTTCTGCTTGGTTGGCGAACGGCGATCATGCCAAGGATGAAAGAAACCCCTGCAAAAGTTTGTCAATAGAAGAGGTACCATTTTGTCGAAACCGTCCCTTTAGGGTGTACTCGAACCAGTCATAAACCAGCTGGCATCACCAGTTGCATCTTCACACTTTGGGGTGGGGAACCTGCAATAGAACGTGCCTACTGACGGTGGTTCTGGGGAGGATTGAAACCACTGTTAAGTGGACGTCTCAGAAACCTTCAGCTGTGTACGAAAAAACCCTACTTAAAAACCATGATACTGGCCCTCATCGACCATCAATGAACCACCAAAACACTATGATTTCACCATCATCAACCATGAATTTACCATTCTAGAGCTCATTCATACTATTCTCAGTTATGATCCCCTGAAGTCACCCACTATCACCCATGGCTTCGGCTTCACCAGCTTCCCCAGATCTCCTCGTCGGAGACCTTCAGTGCACCTGCTAGGTCTCGGGCCAGGATGCCCTTCCTGAAGCGATGGGGTCACGGTGCGACTGGGTGACTGGGTGGTTGATTGGCTGGTTGGTTGGCTGGTTGGTTGGCTGGTTGGGTGAGTGGCTGGCTGGTTGTTGCTCCAACATAGGCCACCGCAAAACACATCCATGCCCAAAGACCAGGTCAATCTATGCTCTCCTTCTATCGTGCAAGCGTAGCCGCGAAGCGGCGCGAAGAATATGCGCCAAACACGCTTGGCTCTACCACCCTGATTGGGTTTCGGAATTTGATCGGTTATGGTCAGCACAAATGGGCTCATGGTGAACACTAATCCCACGTCCAACTGCAACCCCAAAGAGATATAGATACAAAAAGAGAGACTGGTGTCGCGCTGGTAGTTTCAGCCCACGCCGTCCACAACATCTTGTGTGCAAGAAAAACGATCGGCCATCAAAAAAAAAAGACAAAGCGGTTCCGCTAGGCCGGTTTTGGGTGCTCAAATAGCTGAACGTTTCAGGGGACATCCCAGTTGAGAAACCCACATGGTTGTGGGTATATGTACTTTTGGCAAACATCCCCAACAGCAGTCAAGAGTCTTTGTTGGGATGTTGAGAATCATAGCCTTTTCGGAGACTTACGGCATAGTGACGGGTAATTAAGTCCCTGTCATTGACTAGTTGAAATCTTCTGCGATGGCGGGCACATACCTATACCAAAGTCACAGTCTGCCTTGCAATACAGCATAGGCCGTAAGCCAACCATTGCAAGTGACCCACCGATAGCCAACACTTCCTCAAACACGAATTGACTCCAAAATTCGCGACGAAGAGAATTTCGCCGAGTTTCTCTCGTTTCTCCTCTCTGATTCTTTTCTCCGATTTGGCAATGGGTGCCTGACAGGACCCACTTCAGCGACCTAGAAACATTGGCCTTACCTTTGCGCTTTTTGCCAGCTGGCTAACGAAAAATTCACCCTGAATTACCGTGCTGCAGCTCCCAACCTCTCGAGCCACTAAGAATCCTTCAAACCATTCTTAGCTAGTAAATTCTTCGGGGTTATCAACGAACAATCGGTGGACACCCACCAACAATGGCTGATCAATAAAGACAGGATACCCTGCTGGGAGATTGATTCACACGGTACTAAGGAAATTGACATGTCATTGGCAGAATCTCGGACCAACATCGCCAATCTGCCGAGGCTATTGGTTGCACACCCAAAATTGTTCCAGAACTAGTTTTTAATACTAGTCACTAGTCAAATAGTCAAATAAGCATTCCATAATGACTATTAACTAGTAATCAGCCACAACTAAGAGTCCTCACAAGCCATGATTGTTCCCTGCCTATCCATCCCGCCATGACTCTTGGATGACCAGGGTAGCTGCCGAGCCGACTCAGCACCCTTGCGAAACGCCTTGCGTTTCCTTCGCACGCGCTTCTCCGCCGCCAGGGCTGTGGCCTCAAGGCCACACGCGACCGTTCCAAACGCACCATGAGGGGCTCACTGTTTCGCCGAGGCTCACCGTTTCAAACATGCGTCTGCTGCACAGCCGTAACATTTCAGAGTCAGGAGACACTGTTGCTCGGTTGCCACGAGTGATGCCTGATGATCGTTGCTTCTATCCCAATTGTTTGTTCCTTATCACTTTTGGGTAGGTAAACGATCACCATCATCACCATCATCATCACCATCATCATCACCACCACCACCATCATCATCATCATCACGATCATCATCACCATCAACCATCAACCACGGACCATCCACCATCCACCGTGACCCATCCATCATCACCCACCATCACCCATCATTCACATCTCACTTTTCGAACCTTTCCGAGACCCATGAGATCCCACGACAGCCACCACCGCTGTTCCAAGCGGCGCCGCGGAGCAGGTGTCTCGCGCCCAGGGCCAGACCCAGCAACCTGGCGCATCGGCCATGTCCAGGTGGAAAAACAGGGGTGTTGACGGGTCATGCGTAGGCGAAACGAAGGTTTTTCGCCTGGAAATAGATGTCAAACATAGGTGTTTTCATGTGAAAACCATTGAAAACTTGTGTTTACCTAGGTTTTTCCGGGTGAAACATCAATAAAAACAAAGGTAAGACATAGGTACACCATGGAAGAACATAGGTGAACAGAAGTAAAACCCGCTGAAACAAGGCCATGGCAAGTAAAATCCCAGCTGGTAAATAACAATCCATCATCAATGGCAGATCTCCAGCTCTTTGATGCAGGTAGAACCTCCGCTTTGATTGTTCACCAGCCATTTGAGGTGGCAAACCACCAGCTTCTTGATACGGATCTACCGTTAATGCTTGGATTGATGATAGGGGTGCTGATGATGACACATCACTGCTCCATCTTGTACTGATGATGATAACTGAACAATGATGAGTGCTGAGGATGAATACAAGGTGTCAGGCAAATTGACCTTTGCCATGGAATCCTTGGTAACAGTAACCATCACCAAAACTACCATGCGCCCATGCCAGGCAAGACCTTGCTGTTGACAGCTGACCATCTTGCCCCCATCGTGGAAAACCCTTCTGACTCAGCAAGTTTGGTCATTTTTTCCAAGCACCAAAGGCCTGGCTTCCCGGTTAACCGCTGCCAGTTTTCCATGTCCATCAACCCCATTTCCATCGTATTTGCTACTCTGACCAAGGACCGTGTCCACAAATGATGTACCCTGAGCCCTGTGGTCTCAGCCATATCACCACCTACAAATGAGTTCCTTACAGTTGCAGGAAAAAAATACTCCGAACTCTTTGTGGCTCAACTTGTTTGTGGCTTTGTCCAGTTCGCCATGGTGGTACTATGATCCAAGCTGCAACTTGGCTTTGTCCAACGAATCCCAACAGCCACGAATCGAAATCCCTCCATGTTGGTCGGTGCTCAGTGCTCCCAACAGGGCCTCCAACAGCTTCCACAGAAGCCACCGGCCGCAGAGGGGGAACCTGAGATGCTCGGCCCGCCCCTACCGTGAAACAGCTGTGGACCGCTGTGGCCCAAAATCGAACAGATCAGTGGGTTCGAGATTTATGGATTTGTTAGTAAGCAATCCTGGTGAAAAGCAGCCTACTGGTTTCCTTTGACACTGCAAAAGCAAACTGGGTGCTGACATTGGCGCACACTAGCACCACTACAAGCACATGCAACTGATACATGCCAAACAAGAACTCCAGATAGAATGTCGAAAGGCAGAGCAAAAAGGTGTGAGCCCGAGCAGAGAATTGTATGGTCAACAATGGTTAGGCCACAAAAATGAGAACAGGCATAGTCGCTAGGAGTGAAGACATGATCAGCTCCTACCAAAAGCAATAAGTAGTATAAGGAGTACCTGTATTGTACAAGGAGTCAAAGGCTTCTTTCTTACCAAAACCTTTTGACTTGGAAAGTCTGGGGGTACTCATGGTCACCCCAAGCCCGGAAACGACTGGTACTGTTGTGTGGCTGGCCAGCAACTTGAGGAATTCAAACCCATAGCCAGTGTGTTTACTGGTGCTTGTGTACAACATACCCTGAACATACCCTGCTCTAGAATTGTTCATTGATCCCTGATGAACTCTTTGCCAGCCATCCTGCTGTTCTTGTAACTGCCAGCCTTGTGGGATAATCCTTCCGCTTACAATAAGAAGACTCTGATAACAATAAGATCCTTCAGTAATACGAAGATATATAATCAAATAGTAGAAACGTAATGAATATAATAAATTCAGAACATCCAGGAATAAAAACCTTGTCATTTAGCACAACCAACGACCACATCGTTTCGTTGTGCAGCGCCTGACACATAAGGACTGCTGGTAGCAGGAACTGCGCCTTGCACTGTGCGCATCTTGGGGGACAAGCAAGGATGGTGTGCAAACCACCCTAGCAGTAGCTGGTTTACCTTGAAAAAAAATGGTGATTTTTGGCTTGCTTTACCAGAGGGTAATCAACAATTATTGCGATAGCTCGATGGAACGGTTGGTCTGCCAGCTGTGTGAAAATATGAACCAACACACAGCATAGACTGTGTTGAAACCAACTGGGGTATAAAGAGGTCGCTGGTGGTTGATTGATGGGTGACCCGGCTATGCATTGATGTCGGTCCCATTCCAAGAACCGTTGATTTAGTTGCCAGGAATACTTTCGCAAACAGCTGTTCGCTTGTCCCTCCCGTTCTGAAACCTAATGCTTCACGCAAATGCCTGGCCAATACATGTTTTCGTGTGGTGCTTAGTCAACTTTCACCCTGTTGGTTGTTTGCATTTGAAGGTGCTTCCTTCAACATATGCATCTGGAAATGGCTGAGGCGTTGCGTCTCTGATGCTTTCGGAGTGAAGCTTCTGATTTTGGAGCCCAACAGGAAGCCCTGCGCCTGCGCCGGAACTCTGCGGTCGCACTTGGTATCCTGGGCTCGGCTGCACTCTGAAGAAGCCGACCACCTTTAGGTCCCTAAAACCGTTGGATTAGGATTGACTGGTTGACCCGCAAGTGTGCACTTGACACTACCCACTTATTCTTGTTGGTTACTGACTATTCTTCATCATCCCTCCTACCAGTATCAACAACTATCAACCATTCTTGACAATAATCAATTCGGATCCAACATAAAACATAATACGGTGACTCGCGATTGACCATATGCTTAGTTTAACAATCATTTGTTCACGAGTTCCATTGTGAAAGGATGAAAAGGTTGTGGTGATTCTATTCAGTATTAAGCCTGTTACACTATTATTTGTTCGTTATTTTATCAACCGCTTGCATATTTGTCATAGAATGAACCCAAACAAACTATGTATAACCTCGACCAACCATTCTTCACCGAACCATCTTATCAAAACCACCCACCATGAAATCATCAATCACTGTCAAACCATTCCTCTCAACCATAATCAAAAATGTTTTTTAAGCATTCATTAGTATTCACAAGTATTGTTGGGCTCAGTCGGTATAGTCTTTAAGAACCATCCACAATCATGCCAAAATCTATAGTGGTTGGTTACTAACCATGGAAAGAGGGCTTATAGCCTACCATAGAAGCTTGTTTGCCATGGATATAAGCCACTACTAAGCCCTTTCTGCATCAGCAAAACCTAACGAACCCCTCATCGCCCAGGAACTCAGGGGCTCATCTTGCCCGGGCAGCGCTGCCCAGGCTCGAACCTCGGAGCCCGTGGCGACGAAGGTCTCTTCGATAATACAGACTGGTAAAGGGCATGAAAAATAAGCATCAAAGAAGTGATTGATCATTGTACATTTGATTAGGTAGCTAAAGATTAGATAAAATTTTGGTTGTGCAAACCATTCTACTTAATCTTCGATTGTGATTGATGGCAAGGGCTGCCACCCAAATCATTCAGTTCAGTAGATCGATGTATGGCCGAAAAATCGCACTGGAATTTGATGGGGGGAAATACAAAACGTTGCGAATGGTTGGTCCGGTATTCCTTGCGCACAGATTCCGAGCACAGGGTTCCTAGTCCCCAACATTATTCATGCAACCAGCTTCCTATTCTGCATGTATAATTACGGCAAGACCCTATGGTTTGCCCGTGACCACAAGACCTGCCCAGAAGTGAGTCTTGTCAACTGTTCAAAACCCTGCGCAGGCCCGTTGTTTTGAAACTCTGAGAATCAAGAAACCCTAACCCTAAACCCTAAAACCCTAAAATCTTAAAAGCCTAAACCCTAAAACCTAAACCCTAAAACCATAAACCCTAAATCACTGCGTATAGCCAGTGTTTCTCACTGATTCTTCGAGCAATGTTCAACACGGGGTCTGTGCGTATAATTAGTATCCCAAGGAAAGGAACGCTGCCACTATTGCTGGAAGCCACCAATTCACCTATCTGAACCACAAAATTTTCAGAATCGTTCGCCAGTCATTGATCACCTATCAGATCAAAATTAACCAGTTGATCATATCAAATTTTGCAGTTCATCGTCATGACAGTAGCCATGAAACTCACGTATTTAATGCAACCACAGCAAATTCAGTAAATAACAGTTAGCCATCATTTTACCATAGTGAATAAGCGATTCAAATTCATTAACCATGGCTTCATCACCATGGCTCAATAAGCATGGCGTAACATGACCATGCCTCAACCATAGCCATGGCTTAACATAGCCATGGCCTCCCACCATGTGAATCGCCCACCTGAGCTTCCCACGGACCCCAGTGCGGCCAAGCCTGGCGATGAGCCAGTTGTCGACACATGGTGCGTAGCGGCAAGCCATAGGGGTACGTACAATGATTCATGGTATATGACTATGGATGGTACCCCTAGATGAAATAATGGTGTATATGATGATTAATGGTTTTTGTGACTTGGTACATACAATGATTATCATAAAAGATGGATGGTATATGACTAGAAACCAAAAAATGGTACTCTATCCATTTGGGTACAATGATTACATACAACTTGTTGGTGCTTGAACTCCCCTATGAAAAAGATCAGGCAACCAACCAACCAACCAACCATTGGTTAATACTAGGGAAAATAGAAAAATGTTTCAAACCACCAAGTAGACCATGACTAATACGGGGTTCTCAAAATACGAGACACCCAAAAATGGATGGTATATTACTAGAAATTGGTAATACTAGATGCTTTGGGGGTACCCCTATTTTGAGAATCCACCATATGGGATGATTTGAGGGTACCCCTATAATAAATTATACTATCCATATAGTGTGACATACACGTGATTTTTCTTAGAACCACGGTGAACCAATGGTTAAGGGTCAAGAATAAGGGACAATAAGCAAAAAATGAAATATTATTAAGCAACTACTAATAGTAAGACAGTAAGACATACCAATTGTAAAACATGACTGGTTCAGAATAGGGGATAATAAGCAAGAATCGTAGGGGATATACTATGGATGGTGGTTTCTCAAGCCACAGGATAATTTCAAACAAGGGTCAAGCTTCACCCGAGCTCGCCCATGATCAGCCATTACCCATACAAATTCAATTGATCATTTGTGAAGCAGCAATTAACCAGGCACCGATGATAGCATGACCAGCGTTTGGGTGCCCATGTGCGTCCCCCCCGAAATCTCGCACTGGCCTAACGCCGGCACGGCCGCCGCTCGCCTGACGCCGGGGTAAGCAAAAGAACGTGGTCATAGAACCACAGCTACATTGACATCTCTTAGATAGTATCTATTACTTAAGCCACATCAATTATCAACCAACTACTCACTCACACATCGTATGATATGCCCATTCACCAAGCAGCATATGAGCGCCCATTGAATTTCTTGAAAACAACAATTTACCTCATGAAGTCAAGTCCGCCTTTGGTTCACTATTATCATCCTCCACTCAGGTAGGGGCCAATTGACCATTGTGAAACCTTAACTTGCCTGAAGTCGTTCCGGACTCACCATCAATTAATCGCCAATCAACGATTTAAGCATCTACCCACTGGTAAACTAACGTGGCACTTGAATTTCCACCACAAATGATGACTTTCCAAGATTTTCGTATGAAAGGGATGGGCTTTCCCTTGCCAGCTTAGTTTACCAAAGGGTAAGCCTCGACCATCAACCGTCTTGCTGTGTGGCAACCCTGTCGACTCCCAGCACTGCCTTCTACAACGGGAGGCCTGGCTGGCAGGTGGATCACTATGGCTATCTCATTGTGCAGAAAGTCCTGCATATATTGGTTTGGTATCAAAAGGGATACACTTTTTTGATTGTAAATATATATATATATATGCATGTATATGTACAAAAATGTTTGAAAGTTGGTGGGTCACAATGGTTCATTGATTACACTTCCGAAAACTGATAGTGTGCACAAACGAAACTAATGCAACTAGTGGCACATTTTCAGGACTAAAATAGAAATGAGGGTTTCTGGTTTGAATATGGACTCACCATGTTGCGAGTTTTCTTGTCTACAATTTTTCATGGCCCAACAATACATAGCCAAATATCCAAAACAATGCCAATTACAAACATGCTGGTGGGTCACTATGAATCACAAAAAACAAGGGTGCAATCATACTAAGCCATGGCCATGCATGTTAATCACCAAAAAAATTTACTCGCACAGCAAGATATCATCCAAAAAAACGATAATTGATTATATCCAACTCTCACGATCGTGACCATTGGCAAAATGCCAATGGACCATTTCCAATGCCGACACTTGTCGCACTCGCCGAGGAAACTGCTCAGTTGAACCCGTTTCGGCACTTCAGCACCTTCATGTCGTACGCTTGACGAAGGAAGGCAGCAGAGAATGTCAGCCACGAAACGGCCGCATCAGAGCAGAGTTTCAGCAATCCCAACAGCTGCATTTGGATCGTCTGCAGTCAACGAGTATGTGTAAGTAAATCGTTCCTCAGGTTTTAGTGAATAACTTATGTTCAACAGCTTATGTTTATATCAAATGAGAAATGCAATCACTTCCATTGGGAATGTTTGATGATTACCCATCCACCATGTTCATTGCAATGGCTACAAAAAATCAACCCGATGCAACCGGAATAGACTGTTGCGGCACCAAAAAACAAATAATCCAAAAGACCCTTCACAAACGGTTATTCATAACAGGAAAACATATTTTTTTGTAACGACAACATTTTAAATCAGTTAATAAGTTCATTGATCTGGCAATTTCAATATATGCGGAAACATGTACAAGAAAATGCAACATTATGTTTGGCACAACTGACACCAGCATGGCATCCACACCATCAAAAAAAATCCATCCACGACTTCGAACAGATCAATCTGCCACAAAAAAATATGCAATGCCATGCACACCAGTTTTTTGGAAACCAACATGCACAACGAAAAAACATCAATGGCAATTGAAATGTTTGTCTGCTCAAACATTTGGCCACAATGCAGTATCACACCATTGATGGGTGGGATTCATTCGAGCGACATGTTCATGATTGTTTTTCACCACACTCATGATCCGCTGCCGCTCTCAAAGTGAGTTTGAATGCGTGCCAGTTTTCCAAGTTCGAATTCATTGTTCAATCGTTGTCATTCAATGTTTTCAATGTGTTTAGAATTTTGTGGATGCATGTTGTTCCGCGATCAGCACTGTTGTCGCACACGATTGCCAAACAACCGAACCGTTTGAAACAAACACTCGGAACAACCACAAACGCAACATCAAACACCAACCGACCAAAAGAATCACCAACAACAAAAACAAGTATAAATACAATCAGAATGATGAGAATGACAATCATGTAGCCAAGACGTTTTGGTTTCTTTTTGAAAGAACAAAAACATCGCAATGATACCGACCCTTTTCCAACAGCCATGATGACATTGTTGATAATAATCAAAACAACAACAACAACAACAACAACAACAACAACAACAACAACAAAAACATTAACCATGAGACGGCAACAAAATAAACAACGCACATCACACAAACAATGCCAATAACAAAAAAACAAAAACATTGCCAAGGAGCAAAATAAAAGAAAATGCTGAAATAATTACAGCGACAAACCATGAACGAAAAATCAATGACACCAAGGGCAAATACACGACGGCTGGCCCGAGAGCGAGAATATGAAAGAAAACAGGTGGTAGCAAGCATCCATTCGCTAGCGACGGCCGTGGTCATATTCGAATTTTTGTTGTCATTTGGACAGGATCATTTTCGTTGCTTTTCTTGCCTCGTAGGGGCTGCCTGCGCGGGAATGCACCAAGATCGACAGACATGAGTCAAAAGTAGGCTAAATTCCATAAGTTAAAAAA
>VSDK01001470.1:4033-25033 GCA_009767595.1 Symbiodinium kawagutii
GTGTGTGTGACAACATGTATGCAGCACGCTGTGCTTATACGCGCATTGCAAGATGTGTCCTGAAACTACTTTGTACAATGTGCAGTATATAGGAAAACCTATTCTAAGAATCTGTTTACGATACATACGTGTACTGTGTTTCGTTCTCTGAGGAAAACCCTTAGTCACGAGCACCGCACCAGTTTGTGGATATCCCATGTTCTGTTGGATGCATGCAGATTCTTCTTGTTGAGATATACAACTGAATCCGTGCCTTTGGAGCTGGACTCATCTACATCAAGATCATCCTCAAACCATACGACTGTAGAGAAAACAAACCATACTGCCAGCGTTCGCAAACATGAAGGTGCAAAATCAATTTGGGAACGGTTTTGGATGCAAACGTGGTCCCAAAACAGGAACCCTGGCCGCGGGGAAACACACGGCTTCCACCAGGGATTGGTTGGAGGGAGCCTAAAAGGTGCCATGACGAAGCAAGGTACCGGGGTACCCTGTCGATTTACCAGCCTGGAAGACTCAGAATCCAGAGGTTCGCTGGTGAATGGTTCAACTTGCTGGGTGGGGTCCCGAAACGCGCCTGAAACCACGTCCAAAGAATGAGGAATTCCTCTAAACAAAAATGACTTGTTGTTGTTGAGACTGCCATTTGAGCTGTGTCCAAAAGGTCTTGCTTCTGGGAAGGTCGCAACAAAGTACTTACGCCATGGCTTACGCTAGCTTACGCGCGCACAGGGTTTACTTACGCGAGGACCAAGGGCTTACGCGGGGCTTACGCCAAAGGTTTTGGATGCGCGGCCACAACACCAGCTTACGCGACAGTTGTTGCGTTGCAATCACTGAAGTTAAATAGCCAATTTCCAGCTTACGCCAGACCTTACGCCGCTGCAGATGTTACAAAAAGCTTACGCGGGCTTACGCCCACCAGGGTTTTGCTTACGCCACAGGTCGTTATTGCCACCCCCTTACTAAACACAAATAATTAGGTTTTTAGCGTGGCTCATTTGGTGAAGTGGCAAGGGCCAATCTCCACTCTACGGAAAACTAGGATGACCCAGCCAGTGTTCCAATGCTTGGAAGTTGCAAGACACTCATCACTTGGGAGAAGACTCCCTAATGTTGGTTTCTGATGATCGTATCTACGTGTTGGTTTCATGCCTATTTTCATTACTAACTAGGGGGGGTTACACTAATCAGAAACCAACATGATACCTCATGGGATCTCATGGGATAACCTTCACACTGACCAGGTGGGGTTGGAGGTGGGTTGTGTTCCTCATCGCCATGGTTCCTAGCCAAGGCACAAATGCCGGAGATCTCCACGTGCGCGACCCGGTCATCGTCTATGACCTGTGTCGCACGCAGGTGCAGGGTCTGCAGCTGTGGAAAATCCAACTTTTGTAGAGCTTTACCTATAGCTACAAAGTAAAAGAAACCCATAGCTACAAAGTAAAAGAAACCTATAGCTTAATTAAGCTAAAACCTATAGGTAATATGACCTATTCATCACCGATCTAACCACTAAGTAAAACAACCTAGAGCTCATGGGTTTCCCTGTTGGCCATGAACTTGGATGGTTACCACGGTACCACCATGGACAACGCCCATGTCTGAGGAAGGTCGTGATACCGGCACCGTCAGCTTAGACGTTGCCAGGGACGGTGCCAGAAATTCGCACGACTGGCCATGTATGTCTTGGATCTGACGGAACCAGCCTGTGATGGTTGATGATGGTTGATGACGGTTGATGATGGTTGATGACGGTTGATGACGGTTGATGACGGTGAGTGGTTGAACATGCCGGTCAGTGATGGTTGATGATGGTAAAAGCGCACTCATCAGTGACGATTAAATACACAAGATAAGAGTTAGTCACTGTTGTCCACGATATGAGTAGTGGTTTACTCATGGCCGGATCTTCCATGATTGAGGCCTTGTTTTACAATGGCATTGGCAAGGGCGCCGAAATCAAACTTGTTCCGAATTTGCGCAAGTTGGATGGACAGCTGCGTGTGCTACAAATGCGCAAGCTGCTCTTGGACTGCAGAGCTGTCACCACCCCATTCTGGGTCGCCCCAAGTAACAACTGACCCATCTTCCAGGATCGCAGCAAATGCTGCTGCTGTGCCCTGAATGTGCAGCACATGCCGAAGCTGCTCTTCAACTGCAGAACTGTCACCACCGCATTCTGGGTGGCCCCAAGACACAACTGATCCATCTTTCAGGATCGCAGCAAAAGCAGAACATGTGGACTGAAGCTGCTGCACATGCCGAAGCCGATCTTGGACTGCAGAGCTGTCACCACCATATCCTGGGGTGCCCCATGTCACAACCGATCCATCTTCAAGGACCGCAGCAAAAGCGCTCTCTGTAGCTTGAAGCCGCTGAACCCCCTTGAGCTGTTCTCGGACTGCAGAGCTGTCACCACCGCCTTCTGGGTCGCCCCAGGAAACAACTGACCCATCTTCTAGGATCGCAGCAAAAGCAGAACATGTGGACTGAAACTGCTGCACATGCCGAAGCCGATCTTGGACTGCAGAGCTGTCACCACCATATCCTGGGGTGCCCCATGTCACAACCGATCCATCTTCAAGGACCGCAGCAAAAGCGCTCTCTGTAGCTTGAAGCTGCTGAACCCCCTTGAGCTGTTCTCGGACTGCAGAGCTGTCACCACCCCATTCTGGGTCGCCCCAAGAAACAACTGACCCATCTTCCAGGATCGCAGCAAATGCTGCTGCTGTGCCCTGAATGTGCCGCACGGTCTTCAGCTGCTCTTCAACTGCGGAGCTGTCAACACCATTGCCGTCATAGCCCCATGTGATGACTCTGTCGCCGCCAACGCACCACACGGCAAAGGCTCCCGGTAAATTGCCATCATAGCTGATTTTTCTTGTTGCTGCGATATGTTTTGGTTTCTGTGGAATAGCGGTCACGTGGTCTCCGCTCTGAACCCCTGCAGCCTCCAAAGATTGCTCGGAGTCAACCAGAACATGTGCATCTGCAGTGACTAGCCTCAGCCAGTCTTGATTGAATGTCTGCTGGGCCAAGAGCTTCAAATCCCTAACCTTAGCCGGCTGCGCAATAGAAAAGCTCTCACTTCTTCCACTCGCCAAACCTACAGTAACATGAAACATGCTCAGCTCATTTTCATCCAGGTCAACCTCTTCATTGGCATTTTCTGTCTTTCTTCGCTTGGCGAGTGACATTGGCAGCGGATGACCAGGGTGGAGCTGATGTCTTGAGAAGCAAAGTCTTCAACACAAAACTCCGCGCATGACAATGCCAATCAGCGTGAGCATGAGCAGCAGCAGCAGCAGCAGCAGCAACAACAACAACAACAACAACAACAACAACAACAACAACAACAACAACAACAACAACAACAACAACAACAACAGCAACAACAGCAACAACAGCAACAACAACAACAAAAACCAACAAAAACCAACAACAACCAACAACAACCAACAAAACCCAACAACAACCAACAACAACCAACAACAACCAACAACAACCAACAACAACCAACAACAACCAACAACAACAACAACAACAACAACAACAACAACAACAACAACAACAACAACCAACAACAACGACAACAACAACAACAACAACAACAATGTGGTTGGCTGTTTTTGTTTCCTCTGCCATGTTGAAAAATGTGATTGCTCCTATTGTTGTCGTTCTTATTGTTGTCGTTAATCTTGTTCTTGTTGTTGTTGTTGTTGTCGGTTGCTGGTTCTTGATTGTTGGTTGTTTTTTGTTCACTGTTAGTGGCTTGTTGTTGGTTTTGGTTTGCCATTCAGGTCATCATCTTTCTTGCTTTTGTTGCTGCTGCTGTTTTTCGAGTCACAAACTCTATGAAGCAGCGCAAAACCGTCGTTACCAAGGCTGATAACCATCAACCAGCCTCAAGCACTATATGTGATGGTTAATCATTGTTAATAATAGTCGAAATACCACGGTGAATATCATCGCCAATTAAACATGGTCAATCATCATTTGGCATAGGAACCATTGCCAATTCAATATTGAAACCGTTCTCAACCATGCTTGACCTTTAATATATAGCTGTGGGTCAAAACCCTGTACCCCCGGTGTAGAAGCATCAACCAGTGTTTTCCCTACTGCTGTTGGTTGTGATCTCCCATTATTGATGCTTAACATTGCCCCAAAATCCATAGTCATATGAGTCATATGGGTGTTTCTCAAACCCCCAGCTCGTCTGGTTGGTGGTTGAACCACCCTTATGAAAAAGACACAACCATTTGTTGGCGATTCCAAGTGAGAAAATGAGCAAAAAGGTAAATCCAACCACCAACCAGGCAGCTGTTAAACCACTATAGTTGCTTATCATCCCTGCTTATAGCCCCTAGGGTAGCCATCAACCATTTGTAGTGATAACACCAGCCAATGCCATGGCCCACCCATGGGGACCCCCAACTCTTTCAAGTCATTGAGGTGCATCCATTTCAGAAACCACATCCAGCGTCAAGGCTATGGGTTCACCCCAGTTCGCCAAGTACCATCATTGACCAACAGAAATAGTATGGGTTGGATTGTTGGTTGTTGTTCACCCCAGGGGCTATGGGTTCAGTTCCCCCCAAACTGTTTGCCCCAACATTCCCCCACATTTTTCTTGGTTGCCGAACTTCCAAAACAACCAACACCATTAGGGGTGATTTCATGGCCAAACACAAGGTTAACAAAATAGGGAACCATTTCCTAGAGTAACCCATATCAAATCACCATGGTAGTTGTTATCTCCCATTCTTGGTGAGAAACCACCATTTATTGAAATCACCATCACCACCATTTGGAATGTTTATCAAATCACGATTCAATGAAATCATCGATCCTTGTTTTTCTATTTGGGTTGGGTACCTGAATGCTTCTCTGTGTTTTCACTACATTATGTCATGTTGGGGATCACTCGAAGTAAAAACCATTCTCCCCTGCAGCATCAAAAGGGCAAGAGCATCGGGCACCCCAACGATCTTGCACTCCTTGGGCTTCTGTGACAGCTGCTGAGATTTCCTGCAGCCAGGAGGACTGAGAGTGTACAAAAGATGGATGGGTACCCCTGACCCAGTGGCCTGACACCCAAACATGACACATGGGTATGTCCATAATCAGTGTACCTCCAAAACTGCTGGTTTCCCTTTGAGTATTGGATGGTTAGTGGGTACCACCATTTATGGAAAAAGCGTTATATTGTTGGATGAAAGCAAAGACAACCACCATTGTTGGGAAGGCCAACCTTTTCAGCAAGGAACATTGGATTCAGGAAACCAACAATCATTTTTCAACACTAGCCATTATGAACAACCAACTGATTTGAGTCAAACGCCAAACGCATTGTCATAATACTCTTGAAATTTACATGATCAAAATTGATCGATAAATCAATATAAATCAGATTTTCCTCAATGTGGTCAAATAATGTCAAACAGACTGGTGTATCACAGGGCATCTGGTGGCTATCATTCACGCAAAGTCCGTTTTCTTGGCTGTTGGCCAATGACTGCTCTGCTGCGCAAAACGGCCTGGCGCGCCAACACGCGCTGTGCCGCACAACTCTATCCTACCGTGCGGCTTTGCCGCCACAACTGCACATCCTGGACTCCACATGGTTGCGGTCATAATGGGATTATGTCAGGTTCGAAGCTCTCGAACAAACACATGCCATATCATGCCATACATCTCGATCTACATATATAGATATGAAATGATATGAAAACATCGTTGCCAAGCCATCATGGATCACATATCTTCTGATTGGGTGCACCAGTTTTCCTATGTTCTTCTTTCACATTCTGCCTGCTTCGGATTGAACTTACCATGGCTACCAGTCTCACTCATGCTTAATCTGGTCGTGTGGTAGTGATGTCTAATAATCCCAACAAATGCAAACCCTTGGGTTTGGCAGGAGCAGTGAGATACATACCCAAATCTTTCATCAAAGAACTAGGGTACCACCAGTCCAACCACTTGCCAACGTCAGTTGAATGGGTACAAACAATTTCATCATGTTGACATGTCTCACACATCTATCAACACAGCTGACAAGTCACCCACTCTGAGGAGTCAAGGGTGGCATGCAAATCTAACAAGATGCCTTCTTGAGAAGCGGCTCGGAAAGCCATCAAGTGGATCGATTGATTGGCAATGCCACTATGAAATTACAAGAATCACGATCTACCATGCATAACTGCTACACAAGTTACCCGTGGAATTCCCAAGGTCACTTCACCAAGGAATCGCGAGCCACGTTCCCCAGCTTGTAGAGCCCTAGCAATGATCCACTCAATGTGGCAACTGCTCAACTTGCCTTGGTCTCACCGCTGGCTTGATTGATTTCATCAGCAATGAGAAGCCCACGATCCATGAAGAGGCTGAAGCCCGTGAAGGTCGATTCGCCTCATGTCCACACTGTGACGGCTTGGGTTGGTGATATAACCTCTGGGAAGCAGCGGCTAACAGCTTTGTTGGTCATATTGACCATATATTAATGGTAGGGTCCAAGGCTCATTGGCTACCTCTGGGAAACTATATAAACTGCTTCAATTTCTACACTCCACCACGGTTCTAGTTCACTAGTAAATCGACACTGGTGACTATCAATTAAAAATGCACTAGTGATTGTTGTTATCAGCCTTTGTGGTGGAATGATCACACAAAAAGGAAAGGGTGTTGTGAATCTAGTGGTTGGCAAAGGGTGGCTTAGCACCGACCACAAGCTGGAGAAATCAAGCGTAACTACAGTATCAACTAAAGTTGTCGGGCTTCCAGTATTTTTTCTTTATATGGACTGATATTACTGTAAAGGATAAGCAAATATATTTCCACATGTAACAAAAAGCGGGTACTTCTGAGTCCGGTGACTAGTCAGCTGCTCCTATCATTGCTTACAAGATCTGTGTCATCAATCTCAACTGCAAATATCACCAGTCAACTGAGGCTATAAAGCCTTTCCGCACACGCATGTGAAGGAACTAGGTTACTAGGTGTCATGACATGAGCAACAATCTATGTGTAGTGTCTTGCCACTGGTGAGTGCAGTGCCCAGTTTCGGACTCAGCCAAATGTTATCCCTTTTTGGTGAGCGTGCTATCGTTGTCCAAATACATGATTGACACCTATACACAGTTGTTCAGCATCAGCCAACCATGAACTTACAGTACATGAATAACCACATGGCTAAATACATACTTGCTCCCATGGAGAACCATTTCCAACCACCATTTGATGACACAAAGTCAGTGTATCACCAATATCTAGCCATCATTCAACCATCAATGAACCATTGCCAACCAGTAATTGCCAACCGACAACCAACCATTGACCATCATCAAAACCATCCTTAACCATCAACTCATCATCCTTAACTATCATTCAACTGGCTTTGTCCCGCTCCCCATGGTGCACCGCCCAGTCACAACGGTGCTTTCCCTGGTAATAAGGCTCATCAACATGTAATTTCCATACTTTTCCCTCTATTTGCCTGTAAAACTGGTACTTTCCCCATTTTTCCCTATATATAAAAACTAATACCTTCCCAATGTTTCTCAACAAAAACTGGTACTTTCCTCAACTTTTCTTAATCAAAGTGGTACGTTTTCCATTTTTCCAACAAACATTGCATTTTCTCATTCTTCCTTCCAAAAAATGGTTGTTTCCTTACGAAAATCATGGGTTCTCCTTGGATGCTTAGCTACCACCATGGCACCCCCGGGCAGCCACCACCAGCTGCCGCGCCTTTGAATCCTTCCTGGTCCTCAAAGCCTTTGCCCCAGAAACGGCCCGGGGGCTCTCCCCAGGGAACACCCACCTTGGCCGCCGCTGAAAGGCGTCAAATGGCTGGCTGCTTGGTGGTTGAACCACCGCGTCATGAAAAAAACACTTGTTGTTGAGGAACAAATGTGAATCCAACCACCAACCAGCTTGAAACATGGGAAGAAAAACCTCCGTTTAGTGGGAAATGATCACGCATCATGGGTTTGCTTGAAAATAATGCATGCAGAAATGAATGATTTCAAAAGAAATCAGTAGGCGTAGGCAATACGACATTGAGAACTACTGGGTAAACAAAAACAGCACCAAGAGAATAAGAAAAATGTCTCATTTAAAACACACTACTAGTGGAACTCCTGCAATAGATTAGGAGATGCCAATGCAATCGTCTTATTATTGCAAACGACAATCAGCCCTGTAGTCACAGTGTGTTCAACCTTCATTGATCATACCACTTTCAATCAGCTGTTTCAAATCATCAACCGTGCAGAGTTGATTGGACGCAAATCAGACCAGTTGGTCAATCAGCTGTTGGCAAACTCTGGCGGAGCTGTTGGTTGACCTGTTGACAACTCAGTGGAACCACTCTGTTGGCATCCAAGGTCGACCAGTTATGACCAGCTGGGTGTTTCTTAAACTAGTCAAACTCCAACATGGTTGGTTTCTTAAAATAATTGACTAATATTGGATGATGTAGAGCTTATGGCTTGAGAAACATCCACTTGGCAGTGGGTCAGTTCACCCTTAGTCCCCCTGGTTCCCCTATCATTAACCATTGGTTTCCCTATTAATTGGTTGGTTATTCTCCCCTATTAATTGGTTGGTTAACTGCTTGACAAATTGCCATAGCTGGTATATCCCCCATAGTTTCTAGTTATCATCCCCTATTATTAACCAGCTAGTAACCAGCCATTGGTTGGTTCAAAAAGGCCAATTTGCCAAGGCCAATTTGGTGACCGTGGCCGGTAGCTCCGGCCACCACCAAGGCGCCGCGAAAAGCTGCGCATTGCCCAGGTTTTTCTTCGCCAGCTGCAGGCGACCCGTGGCCTGACGGCAACGGCCGCCTTGGAACCCGTGGATAGCGATGGGTGGTGAACTTCTGGGATGATGGGAAAATCAACCGTTGGATAACTGGGTGGTGGTTGAACCACCCCGTCATGAAAAATATTGGTCAACCAACCATTTGTTAGTGATTTGCTAGGGAAAATAAAACATGGAACATCGCGCGAACCCTGACGTTTGCCCGCGCTTGACTTGGAGCATTTCCCTACGTTCAAATTCCTGCGCAGGGCCGTTGTTTTTGAGTTTTAAGACAATAAACCTAAATCATAAACCCGAAAACCCTAAACCCTAAAACCCTAAAACCCTAAACCCTAAACCCTAAAGCCCTAAAAACTTAAACCCTAAAGTCCTAAACCACAAATCACTGCGTATTGCTTGTGGTTTTGCAACTTCTCTAAGCCATCTTGACTTTGCACAGCATCCTTCATTGCAGTGCCGCTTTATGGGTGTGGGCGAACGTCCGGGTTGGGGGGAACATGTTTGAAACCACCAAGCAGTCAACCATTGGATTAGTGAATGGATGATGATCACATGATCCCAGTGATCAAATGGATTGGTGGATGTTGATCGCCAAGGATGATGGTGGTTGCTGGTATTCCCAATAAATGCCATGGATGTTGATCAATGGAGGGTGATCACTGGATGGTGATGGATGTTGCAAACCCTTGAACTTGAACCACCAATCATCAAGGTTTCCCCATCAATTTCTGGGAATGATTTCACTTATGAAAACTCAATGAAGATGTGAATGAACGTAGCATGTTTTGGACTGAATGAGCAACCAATAATATCAAGGGTTTTGGATGTACATATAGAAATACAGATACATTATTGTGGTTGTTCCTGAATGATTCTGATACCGAAAGCTACAAAGAAGAAACCTTGATCCAGCATTTCTTTGGCTGGTGTACCTGTTGAAACTGCTGATGGCAAATTTCGCTGGAGTTTCCTTTCTTTGATGGATCACGATGAAGAACTTGGCTTGCGCCACACAAAGCGCTTCATCACAAGCACATGCGAATGACAAACCCAGCTACAGCTCCAAGGGTTTTATACTACCATTACCTTCCACGAAGCTCTGCACCGAGCAGTACCTGAAACTTAGTGAAACAGCAAGCTATCAGCAAGCTATAGCAGCTGTGGACAGGGACTGAAGCTGCAAACCCCTCACCTGCATACTGTGCGGTACCTCCCTCCCCTTCCACTCGTTGAGGAATTGTCAGGATGAGAAGAACTCTTGATGTGGGAACGTCAGTAGAATTGGTGTCATGTTTGGTAGGCGCCTGGGCATAAACCTCCCATAGTAACTAACCTATTGACCAATCAGTAGTTCATGCTTGTCACTCAATACTTAACAAATCAAATGATATCAGCAGTTGAAAAGGAATTTGGTCAACGGTCTGATTCATCACCTATCAATGATCAAGTATAAACGATAGCGAACCGTTGTCCCTTCAATTTACAGAACATTAGCGATTCCGTTCTTCTAGGTTTGCTAACATCCATGATCACCTTCTAACGTCAACGATTTACAGTCAATAACTTGATGGTGGTTATCCTTCATGACCTTGAATTGATGCTACGGGTACCACCACTTATGACTGGTGTGTGGCGGTTCTTAAGCCCTAAATTTGATCTCGTTAAGGGACTACCACCACCCTGGGTCATCGTCACGCCCTGGACGCGACCTCATCACGAAGGAGCTGGGAGCTGTCAATGCCTGGGATCTCCGGCAGAGCACCTTGGCGCTTGGAACTTGGGGGAAACTTAGGGCTTCTTGGCCACAGTTTTCCGGCGGTTTCTCAAGCCATAGGGGACCCCAAAGCCATGGTTGGTTCATATGGGTTGACAATGATTCATATGGTTATTGACAAGAAGGTTGCCATGATAGGGGATATATCAACTGTAATGGTCGTTCCTCAGTGGCTTTCAAAGGAAGTCATAATGGTTGGGAGTAGGGGATCATAACAAACAATAGTGGTTAAACAACTAGAACGGTTGCAGGTTCTTCAATTGGGGAACCCCCGAAATGGATGGTTTATTGCTGTAATTGGTTAATAAAGGGCAACTTGTGAGAAACACCCATATGTTTGTATGTCTCAACGTATGTATGTCTGTATTCTAGTGTTCTCATGTTTACTTGTTCAATGCATATGTAAGTAATGGAAGGAGTCACACAATAAATTCTAGATTTACAAAATGATATGTGAATATCTCCACATACACATGATCTATCACAAATATATTAAGTACTACCATTACCACGCACTGTTCTTGTGATCAATGGTCGTTGTCGTGGAAACATTCCATCCACAGGCAAATAAATCCTATCTGGCAAATGTGTAACAATGGTTTCCACCATGAATCCACTGACTTTGTTCCCGACATGAGATATCTAGCAGCCCGAATGTCATCTTTCACAAAGCTAAGGAGTCTTGTACTAAATCTGACATCTGGATGCTCTTTTACCCAATATGGCATCTTGTTTCACAGCTGCAATCTTTACTCCCGCAATGTGACAAACATGTGGTTGTTTTTAAAAAAGGGGACCCCCAAATCATCCACTACTAGCCATTTTTTGTAAGAAACCAACCATTTTTGGGGTCCCCTATTTTGAGAAACCATCATGTCAGAAAAGTCAGAGTTGCCAGGTTTATCCCTGGCTTAGGATCAATCCCGATATCATCCCTGGCTCAGCTTTCCGTCCTCAGGCCCTAACTCTGCTTGTAGCCAGTAGCGTCGACCACCCAATCCCACTGAGCTTCATCGAAGTCCTTGCACTCACCGGCCATTGCTGGTATGGGATTCTCAAAGTCGGATAGCAAATGATGGCTCCAAGCAGAGACATAGTCTTGGCCCTTGGGATGCCATTCTTTGGATTATCTTTGGATATGTCTTGAGAAACCAAGTCTTGGATAATCTTTTGTTTCTCGGGCTGCAGTTTATAGACACGCATGGACACGCTTCACCATGAAAGGTCAGTTCATCCACTTCAGGTGGGACATGGGGAAGATCAATTCAAACACAAAAACAAAACGAGCTATGTCGCACTCTGTCTTGCGGAATAATCCGATGGCACTTTGACATTTGCCTCATGGAAAAAATGCGTCAAGTGGGTTGAATCTGGACATGCCTCTAGGCCTCTAACTTCGTGTTGATGATTCATGGGTTTGTCCAGAAATGGTACCCCTTTGCCCGCTAATAGTGATTATTATCAATGGAAATTGGTGTTTCCCAAAATAGGGGACTCCCCAAATCATCCCATATCATTCATTGGTTCTTGCTAAACCAGCCATTTTTGGGGCCCTCAATTTTGAGAAACAACAAACAAAATAAGGTCTATAGGTAAAGTACCAAACCACATCGTCAGAGTGTCCCCATCACAAGGCCAGATCAACCAATGACCACGGCACGGTCATCAGCCATCATGGGTGGGGTTATGAAACCTTTGCCACTACTACTGTACTAGCAACCATTCACCAACTACTATTAAGCATTAAAATGGTGTTGTTAGCAATGGATTGCGATGATTGAACATTAGCAATTGCTCACCATTTTTTGCTATTATTCTTGGCTAGAAACCATAATTAATCATCAATTATTGTTGGTTGTTATCCCCAATAGTTAACCATTATCAGCCAGAGTCCTGTGTCAAGTAGCATGCACCCTGGCAAGCCATTGCCGGCTGCCTTCACATCTTTGATCTCCAGCCAAGTGGTGCCCTTCTCCATGTACTCGCGGCCAAAGACAGCACCAAAGCCCTTGAGACCTGCGTCGTCTTAGCACAACAAGCTGCACAACAAACTGCCTCACCTCTGGCGGCTCCATACCACCATAACTTTCTGAGATTTGAGGCAGAGATATCTGAAAATCAGGAGGCTTGCCTTTCTGGTAGATCAACTTGCTTGCAATGCACAAAAAAATCAGCATTTGTTGAGGTAATTTAGCGATACAAAAAAAGTGATTCCCCATTGCCAGGTTCATGTATACACCGTGCTTGTAGCGTAATACATTTTGCTCAAGTTCCAGCCACTGATAGCTAGAGCTTAATCACAGCACAATGACACCGCGTGCACATATCCGTATATTTGTGTGTGTGTGATTCTCTAAGGAGCCTTAATGATTTATATATGAGAAGTGGTGCGGACACTAACCAACATCGATCAAAATAGGAGAGCTCTGAAAAAGATATCCTGCATCTGTTATCTGATTTCATGTTGCATACTTTCACTGTCACTGTCACACACATCAACATGCATAAATGAATGACCAACGTCACAGCACATGAATGACCAGTTTCACTCGCGAACACATCGACCCCTTGAGGGGCCTGTAGAGGTGTATTTGTAGCCGTCCTGCTGCGGCAGCCATTCAGCGCAGCGCACAGGGCGTCGTCCAAAGCAAGCCACATGCAGCTGGAGCGGCTCAACGAACTCCTGGGAGGGGCTGCTTGGTGCTGGTGAAGAAGGATGGTGAAGAATGATTGATCACGGGGATCACGGGCCAGAAAGGCTGATTGACTATGCTTATACTGATGGTTCATGGTTGTTGATGGTTAGATGTTGATAGCAGTCCATCCTGGCGGAGGAGGGATCAAAATGCTTCATAATGGCAATTCCTGCGATACTCTTCGACTGACTCATCATCGTCGATATTTCTGGCTGAAACTCATATACCAAAGCTACTGCCTCAGAAGCATATTTGTCAAACATAGTTTGTACCGATTGATTCTGGTGAATATTGGCTTAAAGTGAATGCATATTGGCGGCTACTGTCCCTCTAGAGAAAAATATTAACCACATTTGACCCCTAATTAAGTATCATATCATCAATCTTTATGAATTACCGCCATTGATTACATCCAATTTCCCGAAACAAATGCACACGGCCAGGCCAAATTAACAATTCATTCAGCACTGTGATTGTCAGTACCAATTACTAATTACGCCAGCTTGAATCATCATTGTCATGGATAAACATTTACGAAAAGTAAATCTTGATCAACAACCGCTCTGAGTCACTAGTGATCGTCGGCGATCAATGACCGTGTCCAGTGTAACTGTTGTCCTGTGTTTTTGCATGACAGTCATTGACCAAAAAATCCAAACAACTATTCACGATTGTTGACATTAATGACACTATATCAAGAATTTCTGATCGATCAATATTGATATGGAGACTGTCATCAACCATCACGCAGCGTCATTTGACCATCACCACTCTTTACCCAGGATTGACTATCCATGCGTCAACCCAAGATTTGCATCAGTGGTACCAAGTTGTCCCTAGAGGACTCAAGTACCATCCTCATTCATTATCAGTAGTTGCATGGTGGCTTTTTGAATTCTTTGTCAGCCATGATAATGCTACTGCACTAAAACATTGTCCTATTAGTACCACCAAGTAGTATACTCCTATTGGATAATCCTCTGACTTTATTATTCATCAATTGACCAAGATAATCGTCGTAGTACACGTGAGGATTATCCTATGTGTAAATAACTAATTGCGATTGACTTAAATCATTAATCTAGTTCGTTATCAACCAATAATGAGTTGCTTACTGAATATCATAAGAGAATCTTAGGATAATTTGTCAACTATTGCATTTATCATCCTACTACTTAGAATAATCCCATTGGATAAGCCTATTAGACAATCCTACTAATTAGTTGATATAATCCTGAAAGTATATTACTATTTGAGTGTTTCTCAAAATAGGGATCCCCCTGAAGCATGCAATATCAAACCATTCATGGGAATGAACATTCATAAGCCATCCATTTTTGGGATTCCTCCTTTTGAGAAACCACTATTTGTAGTAACATACCATCATAAACCAATCCATTTATGGCTCTAGAAACCATTATAGTAAGATACCTAAACCGCCTAAACCAATCCATTTGTGGCTCTAGAAACCCACCATTACTAGTAACATACCATCCATTATGTAACTACCACTGTGGTAACATACCATCTTGAGCCATAAATGGACGGTATATTACTACAAATAATGGTATCTTAAGGAACCCACCTTGCTCATCCAAGATTAGATCATCCCCAGCCTGAAGCTTTGCCAGCGCCACCGCCGCACTATGCGAGTTCCCGAGCACTGCCACACGCTGCTGCGGGGCCAAGGATGCACTGAGCTGGTCCTGGAAAAGCGTCCGCCACAAGGCTGGCTTGGGACCGGTGAAGAATGGTGTTTTACTAGGGGTTTTCATGGTTTTGTCGTGGGAAAAGCCTATTTTACAGTGGCGAGAGCCAATTTACCACTAATCATTCATCATGTTTTTTCGTTACAAGGACTTGAAAATAATTTGATTGATGGATAAGAAAAACTAAGAGGAAATCATGGTAATCAATTGAACTATGTGGAGTGGCTGATGGTAGTGATTGATAAAGCGTGATTCATCATTCTGGTTCACCATGACAGGCTTGTAATGACTAGTGATCGATCAAAGTGCTTGACACTGAATATTATGAATGAATAATGGTGAGTACTGATCAATGATCAAATGATGATCAATGATAAAATCCGTGATCAATAATTACTGATGATGATTATCATTTAAGACTGGCTTGTAGTGATCAGTGCTTGATTGATGATTGTGATGGTGCATGAATAGGGCATATGGGCATATCTATTAATTACTGTATATAGTTATCAACGACTTGAACATTGCGTGCAGCAAAGCAAACGACTTCTGGGCAGCTGCCCATGAAACATGACTTCACTGGCTGACACTTATCTCACACTTGCACACACTCAAGAGCCAGACTTGCATCTGTTGCATCCGTTTCTTGATTATATTGCTGTGAATTCTGATCATGTTTGATCGATAAATTGAGTGGTTGGAACTACTCCCATCTTCATGAGCTTCTTCCTCATGCATTGCCCATCCAACGCTGATGTGACATCAATGACAGCTTGGTCGAGCGTCCAGCTCAGGGGTTTTCCAATCAACCGGTTTCCACATCACCTGCCCATCTAGTCGTAGACGGCTCGTGAAATGGGTCCTTTTGGAAGGTCACCTCCAAAGACATGGTCTTCTTCGGGTCTCGCACATTGGGCGTCTTGGGTTCACCCCCCGTGGCCAACACCACGGCAAAGGCCTGGCTAGGCGGATGTGCATGTGCGGACTGGGTAGGTGGATGTACTAGGAGGGGTAGCATCTGGGAGGTCTATAGTTGAGGTAGTATCTAGGAGGCCCAACTAGGAGGGGTAGTATCTGGGTATTCCACTAGGAGGTATTCCAAGTATATATAGTTGAACAATTTTCAAAGTCAAAAGTTGGGATACAACTAGTTGGAGATATTTTTGGCTCAGTCACAGAAATGGTGTACGACCTAAAGATGATCGACTGACTCTTACACGTTGCTGCATGGATGGGGGTAGGCCGGAGAGGCAGTATCACTCGCAGGGATAGTCCTGGGGGGATAATTATGTGTGATAACCATGTCCAAAATGAGGGCTTGGGTGTAGCAAGCAAATCAAGTATCGGTGGTTGATGGCCATGTGATATCTAGGAAATCTGGGACATGGATGGCCCTCAAATAGAAACCACAGTTTTGGCCGATACCTAGACATGACCACTTGTGGGTGCGATTCGGTCGCTGATGAACATCCACAAGTGATACTTCCAGAGCTTTTGCTGGCCATGATATATATATATATATGGACCGGACACAGGCATGGACACATGGCATATCATGGTGCTGACTAGACAACAGCTAAGAAATGCATACTTTCGAACCTTTGGCGCACGTCAATGAAGCATTGCATGAATGCGCCATTGAAAATGGTTGCTTCAGAGGCCTTTTCAACACTATTCTTGAGGGTTGTTGTTGGCTCTACTAGTGGCTAAGATCAATGGCTAACAGCAGTGAATAGCAAACAAAGTGTACTATTTGTCTCATTCGGTCAAATCCAACATCTAGCTAGCTGGTGGTTTCTTAAAATATGGGTACCCCCTGTTATCATCCTTTAAAATAATCATTTGTAGCAATAAACCACGCATAACTTTGGGGTTCCCTATTCCCTTGTGCAAGAACCCCAACTCTTGTAGCTATTTAACCATCATTGTTGGTCATTATTCCTTACTATTATGAACCATTATATCATAATGGTAAACCATAATATTATGCAAAATAAATGTTAAACCCATAACACTAATGCAAGGTAGGATTAATCAACCCCCCCCAGTTAATCAAACCCCTCCTCATCCCTAGACCCTGGTCCTTACTAAAGTTAATTAGGTGCTCATTTCACCCCCAAATAAGCTAAGTTCACCCTAAAATCCCACCCCAGTTAATCAACCCCCTCTGGATCCCTATATGTTTTCTGATGATATGTTTAATCACTTTTAAATTAGTTTTAATCAGTTTGCTTATCAGTCTTATTACTTCTCATGGCTAGTGGGATCAGAAGGGCTTAGGGTCGGACTTAGATTTCCCAAAAAAGTCTATGTGTTTTTCTTTATTAGCAGCCTTTTTAAAATCTATTTGTTTTTTTTAGAATCTCGCAAAGGGTACCCCCCACAAGCCTAATAATGAAACAATTGAAATCACAAATAAAAAAAATAAATCAATGAGGGTGCGTTTATTTGGGGGTGGTCACTTTTGGACACCTATGGTCAGACCTTGTCGACCTTGTGGGGGGGTTTGATTAATCCGGGGTATGCATTATACTATAATTGCAATCTGTGGCTCGAAGTTTCTCATAATTAAATAATCCCCTGTGAAACCATGTAGATACCCTCATTTGCTCAAGTGCTTCATGTCCACGCCCTGCAGCAGCATCGCAGCTCGCCTCAACGGTTTGCTGACGGCCGCTGTCCTTCTGAATGGTTGCCTCCCAACCACGACCCTCGCAGGGTGTCCTCGGTCGCAGCAAAAATTAATGCCAGGGGTCCTGAGGTCCTGGTGGAACCCTCAACAATGGATCCAGCTGTCAATAAGCTATCATCAGTTTATACATTTGATTCAGCTATGAATATCAAAAATGAATAACCTGCTATCAAGAGGTGGTTCTCCCATTATCAAAAACGACTCCAAGTGGGCGCTTGGGGTGTACGTCAATGTTGGAGAATGTTGGACACGCCCAAACTGATCATACTGGATTTCATCCCGGAAAAAACTACTCATGCAAATTCCAGGACGGGGATGAAATCGCCGAATGCGGGAACCAAAAAAGGAAGCTGTACGAGAATGGAGCACAACCTCTTCAAGGTGACCGAACGCTGCGGAACTTGACCCTCAGGAAAGCATTGGTTCCTTAGTATGGAGTACCCTGATGTAGCTGGTCATGTCAGAATATCAAATCCTCCAAGAAACATCAGTGAGGATAGGGAAAACATGGAAAAAATCAATGCTCATAGCTGGTTCACCCTCCACCAACTAGTGCTATGGAAGTCATGTCGTGCCGCGTGGAATCACCAGCGCCCGATCAGCCGCCCAAGCGTCAACTTGGTCACCTTGCCCCGGACATGAGGAACGCCTCCCCAAGCTGAGACCAGGAGGAACGGCGATAGGACAATGGATGGGACATGAACAATGCTGATGAAACAGGGCATGATGATGATGGTGGTGATGATGATGATGGTGATGATGATGATGATGATGATGATGATGATGATGATGATGATGATGATGATGATGATGATGATGATGATGATGATGATGATGATGATGATGATGATGATGATGATGATGATGATGATGATGATGATGATGATGATGATGATGATGATGATGATGATGATGATGATGATGATGATGATGATGATGATGATGATGATGATGATGATGATGATGATGATGATGATGATGATGATGATGATGATGATGATGATGATGATGATGATGATGATGATGATGATGATGATGATGATGATGATGATGATGATGATGATGATGATGATGATGATGATGATGATGATGATGATGATGATGATGATGATGATGATGATGATGATGATGATGATGATGATGATGATGATGATGATGATGATGATGATGATGATGATGATGATGATGATGATGATGATGATGGTGATGATGATGGTGATGGTGATGATGATGATGATGATGGTGATGATAATGATGGTAATGATGATGATGATGGTGATGATGATGGTGATGGTGATGATGATGGTGGTGATGATGATGATGGGGATGATGATGATGGTGATGATGAAGGTGATGGTGATGATGATGGTGATGATGATGGTGATGGTGATGATGATGGTGGTGATGATGATGATGGGGATGATGATGATGGTGATGATGAAGGTGATGGTGATGATGATGGTGATGATGATGGTGATGGTGATGATGATGGTGGTGATGATGATGATGGGGATGATGATGATGGTGATGATGAAGGTGATGGTGATGATGATGGTGATGATGATGGTGATGGTGATGATGATGGTGGTGATGATGATGATGGGGATGATGATGATGGTGATGATGAAGGTGATGGTGATGATGATGGTGATGATGATGGTGATGGTGATGATGATGGTGGTGATGATGATGATGGGGATGATGATGATGGTGATGATGAAGGTGATGGTGATGATGATGGTGATGATGATGGTGATGGTGATGATGATGGTGGTGATGATGATGATGGGGATGATGATGATGGTGATGATGAAGGTGATGGTGATGATGATGGTGATGATGATGGTGATGGTGATGATGATGGTGGTGATGATGATGATGGGGATGATGATGATGGTGATGATGAAGGTGATGGTGATGATGATGGTGATGATGATGGTGATGGTGATGATGATGGTGGTGATGATGATGATGGGGATGATGATGATGGTGATGATGAAGGTGATGGTGATGATGATGGTGATGATGATGGTGATGGTGATGATGATGGTGGTGATGATGATGATGGGGATGATGATGATGGTGATGATGAAGGTGATGGTGATGATGATGGTGATGATGATGGTGATGGTGATGATGATGGTGGTGATGATGATGATGGGGATGATGATGATGGTGATGATGAAGGTGATGGTGATGATGATGGTGATGATGATGGTGATGGTGATGATGATGGTGGTGATGATGATGATGGGGATGATGATGATGGTGATGATGAAGGTGATGGTGATGATGATGGTGATGATGATGGTGATGGTGATGATGATGGTGGTGATGATGATGATGGGGATGATGATGATGGTGATGATGAAGGTGATGGTGATGATGATGGTGATGATGATGGTGATGGTGATGATGATGGTGGTGATGATGATGATGGGGATGATGATGATGGTGATGATGAAGGTGATGGTGATGATGATGGTGATGATGATGGTGATGGTGATGATGATGGTGGTGATGATGATGATGGGGATGATGATGATGGTGATGATGAAGGTGATGGTGATGATGATGGTGATGATGATGGTGATGGTGATGATGATGGTGGTGATGATGATGATGGGGATGATGATGATGGTGATGATGAAGGTGATGGTGATGATGATGGTGATGATGATGGTGATGGTGATGATGATGGTGGTGATGATGATGATGGGGATGATGATGATGGTGATGATGAAGGTGATGGTGATGATGATGGTGATGATGATGGTGATGGTGATGATGATGGTGGTGATGATGATGATGGGGATGATGATGATGGTGATGATGAAGGTGATGGTGATGATGATGGTGATGATGATGGTGATGGTGATGATGATGGTGGTGATGATGATGATGGGGATGATGATGATGGTGATGATGAAGGTGATGGTGATGATGATGGTGATGATGATGGTGATGGTGATGATGATGGTGGTGATGATGATGATGGTGATGATGATGATGATGGTGATGATGATGATGATGCTGTTGATGATGATGGTAAGGATGGTGATGATGATGATGATGGTGATGATGATGATGGTGATGATGATGATGATGGTGATGATGGTGATGACGATGATGGTGATGATGATGATGATGGTGATGATGATAATGGAGATGATGATGATGGTGATGATGATGGTGATGGTGATGATGATGGTGATGACGATGATGGTGATGATGATGATGGTGATGACGATGATGGTGATGATGGTGGTGATGATGATGATGATGGTGATGATG
>VSDK01001470.1:26363-44149 GCA_009767595.1 Symbiodinium kawagutii
TGATGATGATGATGGTGATGATGATGGTGATGATGGTGATGACAATGATGGTGATGACGATGATGGTGATGATGATGATGATGGTGATGATGATGGTGATGATGGTGATGACAATGATGGTGATGATGATGGTGATGATGATGATGATGATGGTGATGATGATGATGATGATGGTGATGATGATGATGATGGTGATGATGATGATGATGATGATGGAGATGATGATGATGATGGTGATGATGATGGTGATGGTGATGATGATGGTGATGATGATGGTGATGATGATGATGATGGTGATGATGATGATGATGATGATGATGATGCTGGTGGTGATGATGATGATGATGGTGATGATGATGATGATGATGATGATGGTGGTGGTGATGATGGTGTTGGTGATGATGATGACGTTGCCGATGATGATGATGACGGTAACGATGATAGTGGTGATGACAGCGATACTTGCCACAACATGTACTGTAACTGTACCCATCTGACAAACTTGCAGCTTGGGTTGTTTATTCACATGCGATCTGCGACCAAATGGGAACGATGGCACCAATCTGGATCCAAAAAATGACTTCAAGACAACACAGCCATTCTTAACCGGTCGCCACAACAAATACGCAGAAAAAGTAGGGTTTGGCACTGCAAGTGAGAGCAAGTTGGTTATAAGCTCACATCTGACTACAATGCCTGTTGGCCTAATCCACCACTACAACGATTTTCCTCCAGCCACCAAGTGCCCTCCAAACAAGTATAGTCTTTTCCTTTGTTGATTCTCGCAAGGCAAACCAATATGATGTGGAAGCTATCTGAGATCATCAATGAGTAAAATGATCATTTACAACCTATCTAGTATCTATCTATAGCTATATCTTGGAGATTCCCTGCGCCCTTCCGGTTTCCAAGCTCGCCCCTCGAAAAAACCATGGCGCGGTGCTTCCCATCTTCCCTGGATCTTCCCTGGATCTTCCCTGGGCTCCCACCCGTGGGGTCACCAACGCCTGCGGCCATGAGTTGACTGGTGGCCAACTGGAAGATGTCTTTACAACGGCCCAGGGACGTCCAGCCCAAGGTCGAGGGATCGATGCCTCGAGGGCTGACCCCTGGACTCCTGGGGTTTCCTGGAACCCGAACCGGTTGAAAGCTGTCGATGATTTGGGGAGGCCACTGGCAAAGATCATCCTGGCATGGTGGTTCAGTGGAGATCATCTCACGTGCCTATTGTGTGAGTCGACTTTTTTTTTGAAATGTTGGGTTTTGGGCCCCTCATTCATGGGCCTGTATACGTGAGGCAATGGGCAAAAGGATGTGACAGCAGGCGGTCGTTGGTTCGTGGGAAAGGAATAGGAGTTGGAAGGATAGTTGGAACATTGTGCCGAATCAACACGATGCAGGCAAATGCTTGTACAGAAAAGGAGGTAAACTGATTAGTTGATCATAAAGTAGAATTTTTCCAGAGCGGGAGCACATGCAAAGCCTTCTTGGAATATTTTTGCTAGTTGTGCAGTTACCCCTAGGAATCACTACACACTCCAAATCGCTGCCCTGATCTGGTTGTTGGTTTCAACCCCTAAGAAAAAAACAGTCAACCAGCCTATCCACTTGTTCATAATGGGGAAACATGTTGAGCATAGATTCTAGTCAAATACAATAAAACCAGCACATGTTGCATAAATCTAGGATCACCATGTTTAATAAAAACCACCAACCAAACATCCTTCGAACACAAATCCTGCACAGTTGCGGCCACAGTTCGCCAAGCCACTGCCATTCAGCGGATGAGCCGTCTCCTTCAATGTGTCAATGGCTTTGGAGATGTTCACCTCCTGCTTGTGAAAGCGGTGCTGTGGTTTTTGGCGCCGTCAACATTGAACCATTGAAAACGAGCGACAGATTCTTATTGAGTGATAGTGGAGGACTCATTATGTTTATTTGTTAAACAAATCATAAGTGGTTGATCCCGCAAAAGGTATGAAGATGTGTACTTGCATCCGTACGTTCTCTAAAAACATATTGAACGCATGGCAACGAGACGGTAGCCGTAGTCTGCGTTGATGAAATTCCCAAAGGTTCTAAGGCTTTTTCGTACCTCAGAGGTATGACAAACAACTTTGTCAAGTCCCAGCAATATCCTAGTCTTGGATAGGTCGACATGTTGGGTTTAGTGTTTGCTGGAGGGAGTAACAAGACTCTGAAAAATGCACCGATGCAAACGTATCACTTTGTAGCTCCATGCAGTGCTCCATGCATGAGTAGGTACATACTCTACCAATGTCAACTCCCACGCAAAGCGCATATCGCTGCATACCTTGTCGTTCAGGAGTGGATGGTCAAAGTTCTTTTTGGAGACCTCAGACTTGGAGCACAATGAGGAATGGTGAAATACAATCGAAAGCATCAGCATGGTGATTCAACAAATGAAACTGGTGGAAGTGAAGTAGTCAAGTGATGTCAAGTGGCTGGTTAAAATCAAGAATTATAAAGGTAGATTACTTGCATGACAGTAGTTAGTAAACCAAACACACCGACCACTATCACGCCGTTAAACCACCTTGCTGGCCGACAATTTCGGGCTCGTCATTCCCAACCTTTCAAGCAAACCAAGCAGCCACTCCAGTGAACCATGAACCATTGACCATCCAAACTCCAAACTCGTAGTCATTTACTGCTATCACACCCGTTATGTTGAACTAGACTCACCATCATTAATTCATAATAACTATGTTCATGACTCACCATCTTAACCACACTTCTGTACCCATGTTACTTGATGAATATCCATGACTATCAAAAAGTGACGATTTTTCAGGTTCCAACACTCCAGCGCTAGCGCCAGGAACTCCCCTTCCGTGGCCCCCCATCGCTTGCCAAGTCACCAGGATGTCCACCTTGGTGTTGCACGGCACATCCATGTAGCGACAAAGCCGTCCAGAGTTGAACTCGGGATCCACCCATAGCACACGCCTCCCACGACAGCCCCCCGTGGGACTCGGGTTGATACACTAGCTGGTGGTTTCTCAAGCCAGGGACCGGGGACCCCAAAAGAATATTGATTTGGCTATGGGTCAATATTAACCAACCAATAATGGTGGTTATTGCCCAACCAATAATAGGGAAAACAATAGTTGATGATCGGGGAACCAGGGGTACAGGGTTTTGACCCACAGTCATTTATGCACGGTTGACAATGGTCATTAAGATGATTGTTAACCAGCATGTCTGGTTGGTGGGATATTTTGCATGCTTATGTAACCACATCTGGCAACCGCAATGATGTTCAATTATATATATATATACATATCAGTTATCCTACCTTCGTCAAACGTGGTTTAGAGAGGATAGGATAGTCGCAACACTCAACACAGCTCAACAATAGCTAATAGTAGCAAGTGACAATGGGTCCTGGCATGTCCTGGCTATGTATGGCAGGTGATGCATGATGATGGTGTATGATGAGTTATGACACATGATAATCATGGTGGAAACCGCTGGTTGATGATTATGGCTGAAGATTGGGTGGTACGATTGTCTAACCATTCAGCAGCTCACAATGGCTGGCAAAATAACAATGAGTGCTTCTGTCAATGGGTTCTGGCTTGTAAGGGTCAGTCACAATGGGTTCAGCCATGGAGCACCATCATCTTGTTTGGTAGAATCATAAAGTAGTTGTTGACTGAGCAATATGAAATCATGGGATGCTGTCTGCACAATTAACTGTCTACCACTCTCTACATAAATACAATGCAAATATACATGTAATACATGAATAGATTTATGAACAAATCAATAGATCAAGAAATACACAAGTAAATGAATGAAACACAAATACATAGATAGATAGATCAAAATTAATGGAGGTTGCTCAAAACATCAATTAATCTATTTATTTTTCATTAATTAGATCAAGCAACTTGATAATTAGATCAATGGATGTTGCGCAAAATTGCTCAAACAAAACCCTCTCCTCAAAGCGCTGGTTGCGCGCCTGCCACGCGAGCGAAGCGCCACCACCGCGGAAACTCCAGCGGGACCTCCCAGGCAACGCTAAGACAACCACCACGGGACACATGGGGCCTATGGTTACAGGAAAACCCATGGGAAACCAATAGAAAACGCATAGAAAACCCATAGGAAACCCGTAGAGACCCATAGGAAACACGTATGAACATCATAGGAAACCCTGGACGGTTTACAGGAAGTGGTGGCAAGAGTCCCCCTGATCAGTGATGATCAATCTGGAAGCCAGAGAAGTGGTTGATTTATCATCATTGACAGTGCCTGATAGTTGGTATTCTTCCTTTAAAGCAATTGGAATAATGACTGATGATGCTACAATCTTTTGGCCAATGATGGTTTCGTATATGGAAATGTCCACGTCATACCAGCTGGTCGTACTTGTGAACTGTGGTCACCAAAACTACCGACGAAACACACGCGACTCTATGTTGTTATCCAAATGATGCCATTGTGGTTGTTGAACATCACACAATGTCAGCAAATTAAAGTTGTAAACTTGACATGTTAATGATTAGTGTTTGTTGTTTGTCATTACAAGGATTTCAACCTGCCAAATCAAATCTGCCACGGAGCGGGCTACAACTTGAATATCTGAATACTGGGATGCCATCAAGTTATTTTCAGCCCTCCTGTCTCGCTCTCTCTCTCAGCTTTGGTTACTTCGGAAGCGGCTAAGTGTTAAAAAAGAGAAGGCGTGGATTTGCCACTGTCCTTCAATCATAGAATTTGCATACTGGGTTACACATCAGCCCCAGTTTGACAGCTACGTTCAGAAAGTCTGAAAAAGCTACGCTGATCATTATGCACCTGTTCCAGTCAGGACAATCCAAGGAGGGGATGCACAACAACACCCAGCTACAGTCCATCATATCAGCAGGACCCTATGTCTCTTGCAATTGTTACCACCCCTGCTTAATATTGTAGCCATCATTCAACAATGAATATCAATCAGCTTTGCCACTGCCCATAAGGTGTTTCCATGGCTTGCCAATCAGCAACACCCGTTGCTCACCATTGCCCACCACCTGTGACCTCCGACCTGCTCCCACCACCAAGACATCCGCAGTTGCGACAGGCCGCAGCCAGCCGCAGCAATGGGTAGAAGCAAAGCCTGCAGGTTGTTGGACAGGGGTGTTTCTCAAGCCAGGCCGGGGACCAATCATGGTTAAAATGGTTAATCTTGGGGAATAATACAGGGGTTGGGTTGGCAAATATCCCATTTTAAGGACATTGAACATCACCTTTGGATAGCTGCTGGGGATTGTTCCCATGATAGTTGGGTCATGTCCAATTGGGACATTTAATGACCCCTGTTGGAATTCACGGCAACAACAACGACAGCAATGACGACCGGTGACTGGTGGCTAAGAATGATGATTCATCATTGGTGGTACTTTTGGCTAATGATAATGAGTACAAGAATCATTGGTGATGTAAGAAGTAATTAGAAGAGTTCGATCAAATAGTAGATGAATAGTGATTAATCATAGCTGACATAAGAGTCAGTAGATCAGTACCAGAAACCAACAAACATTTAAAAACATAGAAACAACGTTATCAACACTGTGAATATCTTTTGTATCAGCATGAAATGCCTGGAAACAGTGACTTATGTGCCGTCTTCTATCCACCATTGCAAGATGGATTTTCCAAGCATAGGTCCAACATGGGATGTTCAGCTACAACAATACAATGAGTGGAGTGGATGATGCTAGCCCCGCAAGCCCCACAGAAAAGCGTCATGGGACAAACGAAAACAATTCTGCTTGATGGGATAGTGATCTTGGGTTCTCAATTTAACTGGGAAAGTGATTGGCTCTCCATAGCTCTGAATACATTGAGGTAATAGTGATCTTGGAGGAAACCAAACCTGCAGAAATTTGTCTTGCTTTGCAAGCAACCTGCGCCCACAATGAAGACCAATTGAAATGTAGCATTTGGTGGTTTCTCAAAATTGGGGGCCCCCGAAATCATTCCAGACCTGAACCATTAATAGTGATAACCATCCTTTTGTGGGGTACCCCTGTAGCTTGAGAACCTATCATTTCAATGAGTTGAAATACAGCATTTTTTGAAGGGGAATAGGCCATCATGCCAGTCACATTTTTCAGCAGACTGGATCACACTTGCTGCGCCTCCCATGTTGTCTCCGCGTCAATCGGGCCGCGCAGTCGCACCGTTGCAAGAAGGGGTTGGCGCCTCTTGAGGTCAGAGGTTGTACAGGATCAAGTGCTGACGTACTTCAAGACTTGTCTGCAAGAGAAAGCTTTGGGAGAAATTTAGATCTTCATTTCCAAATTGAATAGACATTATTTTTTTCTGTGAGAGTACTCTGAATTTGCACGAATATGCTTGGGATTTGTTCGAATGTCTTTCCAAACACATGTTGATGTCAGTTTTAAATGGCACTCTGAAAGGCCCCGGGAGCTTGAGCAACGGAGTGGCAATTGTCAGCAGCCGGGAGTCCACGGGTGGCGAGTTTTCAGAGCGACAGGTTCAATCCTGCATCCTAAAGATCTTGCCCTATATGACAATTATATCTCAGTCCACCTCCAACCAAATAGCAACAAGGAGCTGCAGCCAATACGCATACAATTCCTGTTAATGTGATAATCAATGGATTACTAGCTTGAGGGTTTATTTGAATGGTTCCTTTAGTGAATAATATTCACTGGTGGCTGATGGCAATTTCAAATAAAGGTTATTCCTGTTAAAATATTTCAATCAAATGGTTCATAGCCAATTCCAAGCTTGATGGTTTCTTTCACTGGTTCCAAGCCATGGCAACATGCTGCGATTTCGTGGCTTGGGATGCCCCGATCTGCTTAAACCATCAAGCCGCCTTACCCGCCGCCTTACCCATGAAGGAACAATGAAGCCTCAACCACCCATGGTGAATCAGCATGATTCATCAACATCGTCAATCAATCTACCTATTGAAGCAAATAACCTTCATGAACCCAACAAAAACCAATTCAAAACGTGTACCTGAACCATCAATTGACAATTAACATTAATCAGTATAAATCATTTGCATTGTTCATCAATTGATTGCTTCTTCAAATAGGGGACCCCGAAAAAAAATGCTTGTTGATCAATTAAAAATGATTATCATAAGATGATTCGGGGTAGCCCCAGGTGGAGAAAGCACTAATTGACATGACTGTTATGAACTGAATGAAGTAATACATATTCAAAAAAACACCAACTGTTGCTAATCAATATAAACAAACACCATGAATGAAGCCCTACGACTGAATCAATCTACCATCTACAGCCACGTTCGTTCACCTTGGGACCGGTGCTCCTGATCAACAGCTCCGCCAAAGCTTGACCCGCTCGGTGCTTGGCATCCTGGCAGCGGTGGCCAGGGGCATCCCGGCAGGGTTGATCGTGGTTGGTGACGGTTGATGACGGTTGATGTTGGTTCATGGTGCTTGATCGTTGAGAGTTGGCCATGGGTCAATATTAACCAACCAATAATGGGGGTAATGACCAACAATAATAAGGGAAAACAATGCTTAATGATGGGGAACCAGGGGTACGGGGTTTTGACCCACTGCCAGTTGATAATGGTTGAGAGCCCACTGGTTGATGCTGAATCATATTTCAACCATTTTCAAGCCACAAGCAACAAGAATCAACCAGTTGTTATCAACCATTGTCAACCAGTGGTTCTTTCTTTGATGAGAACCCACTGGTTGATCTTTGTGGGTCAATCATGATGTTGGCCATTCTCAACCACTATCAACCATTATCAAGGTTGATGATAATGCCAGAATGGTTGATAACCCACTTTCATGAGGGTTGATCATTGTTCTTGTTGCTTGTGCCGGTGCCTCAAAGAATGAACCTGAAGAGCTTCGCCAGCCCATCTGGACCAGTTATTTGCGGTGCGAATCATTAGGCACCGTGGTATCATGAGTCATCAACCAGGTCTTCTACGAAGATGAGAGTTGATGATTAGTCAGTACATATCAATAATAGTCACTAGTCAACCATCAGCCGCTGGTACATTTAAATCGCGATCATGGTGATATTGGGATGAATTTCTGGCGGTGGAAGATAACCCAAGGAACGGCTCTTTTTCCCTGTTGCATTCCGGTTGGTGGTTCCCCAAACAGTATTTGCAATCATTCTCAACTCGTTTCGAGGTTTCCAGGAGCTATCAGTGCACCCAGCTGCAAATTGTTTGGCTTCCAGATCTATCATCACGACATTCCTTCACATCAAAGAAAAACATGTGCACAGCCCACGCCACTGTGATACACCCAACAATCAACCTTGCAGCTGGGGATTTGCTGGACAGTTTCTGACTTGAAGGTCATGGGAATAGAAGGTTGATGAACTACCAAAATAACTATTACAATTGTGGTCAATTACCGATCTATATAGTTGATATTTATGAAAACAGCCATTCATGAAGCAATCCATGTCAACAATGGCCACTACTGGTTCAGAAGGCCCAACCACTGCTACTTCTACTGGTAACTACTAATCCAGTAACAATCATGCAAATGGCTAGTTTCCGTGAGTAAATCCACTAAGGATAGCCGAAAATGGCTACTTAGATCTCCTTAGTGTCAATAGTTGAGCAGCAGCTTCTCAGTACCCCTGTTGGGCAAAAAGAAAAAGGCAAGCATCGACAGTGTCAATGGCTATACTTAGATCTCCTTAGTGTCTATAAATATCATAATAAATCATAATAAAGCACAATAAATCATGATAAATCATAATAAATCATAATAAAGCACAATAATTCATGATAAATCATGATAAATCATAATAAATCACAATCAATCATGATAAATCATAATAAATCACCATAGGTCACAATAAATCCAGCGATTTCGCTTTCGAAAATCCAGCACTTCACATGGCCAACGCCAGGCGCAACGGCAAGGGAAGCCCTTCGATGACCGGCTGGCGCCCCGCCGCGCCTGGAACATGCTCAGGGCCTCGCGTGCCGAGCGCTCCGCAGCCCGGGCGTCCTCCTGGCGCAAGTGACCCAAGCAGATCAAGCTGCTGGCCTCAGCTGGATGGAGCTGGTGATCAGCTGCTGGATGGATCTTGGTTTTGCTATGGGTCATGGGTCAATATTAACCAACTAATAATGGGGGCTAATAACCACTAATGATAAGGAAAACAATGGTTAATGATGGGGAACCAGGGGTACAGGGTTTTGACCCACAGCCATTTGTGGCTGGATGAAGAAATTGTCCACTATCTTGATAGTTGAGAGTGGTGGATCATCCTTGTGAATGTTGATGGTTACTGACTTGGTGAATTTTGGATCTTGGATCTTCCGCTTATCTGGCCATGGGTCAAGCAGTTAACCAACCAATTTCATGAGGGATAAGTTCACCAAAAATAATAAGGAAAACAATGCATAACAGTGGGGGAACCAGGGTAGAGGGTTTTGATCCATAGCCCATAGCCATCTTGATTTATGGTTGATCACTTGTGGCTGGATGAAGTTTTTTTTTTCCGCTAGCTTGATAGTTGAGAGTTGAGAGTGGTGGATCATTAGAGAATATTGATGGTTGATGGTTTGGTGAATCTTGGTGGGTGGATGTTGATGGTTGATGGAAGGGTTGGTGGTTCATGGATGTTGATGTTGATGATGGAATGGTTGATGGTTGGTGATGGTTGATGGTTGGTGATGGCTGATGGTTGGTGATGGTTGGTGATGGTTGGTGCTGATGATGGTGATGATGATGGATGTGAATTGCTGACCTGAGGAGAACCACAGGTGTTTACTGGAAGGAATGGGATGTAAAATGATGACACCATCATTTTGGAGTAAATCACATTTGTGAATTTGCCCGTTTATCAATTTCAGCACCTAATGGAGATGTGAAAAACCACAAACAGGCTATCCCGTGATCGAATAGGGCCTGTAGGGACAAGGAAAGAAGCTGTGCAAACCCGTGGGCTGTGTGCAAACAAACTGATCAAAAGCCTCGGGAATTGAATGATATGAATCGTACTTGTCCTTCAATCGTGCTACTGCCTCGCTCGTAAAGTTGGACCAATCAAACAGAACCAAGAAGGTGGTATGCAAGCATGTGGAAATAAATTATATATGTATGCTTTGACGGTCAATGTCCAATGACAATTATCAAACACTTGCTGTTCAACAAGTGTTTCTTAAGACCAACCACCACGGATGACCACCACTGATGGTCATAGCTTATGTATATATACATTCAATATAGTCGTTCATGCGAGACCACCACAGGTGATTCATAATGATTCTACATGATTGCTGGCGGACGGTCAATCACAGCTGTGGCACTTGCTGCCACGTGGCAAAGCCCTGTCCGGTGGGTGACGCAAAGGCGTTCAAGGCCTCCTTGGCCGATTGCAAGGCCAGAGGCAACGTGGCGGGCCTCGGCGCTGGGGTCAGCATCATTCGGATGGATGGATGGATGGATGGATGGATGGATGGATGGATGGATGGATGGATGGCAGGGAGGGAGGGAGGGAGGGAGGGAGGTATGGATGGATACATCTTGGTGACTTTCGCATACATGTTTATAGAGCAGTATTTGATATTGGTGAGTTACACAAGCTGTGGGTCTGCATGTCAGTGACATAATCTCCATTGCATTGGTTTCCAACATGCTGCTAATGTTTATGTGGTGTTGACTTTCATGTCCACTACGGTTGCGATTAATCCATGCACGGTGATTTCAGCCATTGCCCAAAAATAGTGTGTCAGCGGATCATGCAAGGAATGAAACCATCAACCCTGCTTCGTTATGAAGCATGATTGACAAGTGGTTGTCTGCAGTGATTGACTCATTCTACAAGGACAAGCAGTTCTTAGTGGTTAACTATAGTTAGATGCTTCAATACAAGCATTACTTCACTAACAAGTAATGCAAAAGTCACAAAGCTCAGCAATGCCTAACCCATGGTAATTAGCAAGATTGAACAAATTGCAATACCTCGCTCACAGCCCACAAGCAAATATGTTATGATATCTATTAGGTATCGGGGTTTTAGGGTTTGTGTCTAGTGATAGTGTTCAACGATGTAGGGTTTAGGGTGCAAGATTTGAGCGGTTAGGCTTGCGAGTCTTGATGATGATGATGATGATGATGATGATGATGATGATGATGATGATGATGATGATGATGATGTTGATGATGATGATGATGATGATGATGATGATGATGATGATGATGATGATGATCACGCAAATGACGATGAAAACGATTGTGGTCATGTGCAACGTAAACACACGGGTCCCTGAACTTCGCGTCATGTTCTATTTGACGTCAATGAGACAGCGCAAAAAGACGAGGCACCGGCAGGGTCCGGCAGGGCCTACAATTCGCCAGTAAGATTACGACCAATTCCCACCCTTTGCCCGCAAACTTACAAGTGCACAATCGCTTGTCATACTGGACCCTCAAATTCCTGCGCAGGCCGCTGTTTTTTGATTCTCAACCGAAAATTGTAAACCCTAAACCTCAAACCCTAAAACGCTAAACCCTAAAACCCTAAAAACCTAAACCTTAAACCCTAAAACCATAAACTGTAAACCACAAAGTCCTAAAGCACAAATCGCTGCGTATAGCCAACGTTTTCGTAATTTCTCCAAGTTGCTGAGTGTTATACTGTGGTACAATGTTCAAGTTTCCGGGCAAAGGGTGGGAATTGCGCGTAAGATTACCCCAAGCATCATGATTCACCCAGCACTAAGCATGATTCTCCAGCTACGAGCCATGATTCAACCATTACTAAGCATGATTCACCCACTCCTAACCATGATTCATCCATGTTTCGCCCTGAAAGACGTGTTTCTTCCAGGGAAATTTGGCTGTGGGTCAAAACCCCGTACCCCTGGTTCCCCATCATTAACCATTGGTTTCCTTGTTATTGTTGGTTATGAACCCCCATTATTGGTTGATTAATATTGACCCATAGCCATTTGGGTCTGCCACCATTGCGATTGACCCCAGCTGCACAGCTTTACAACAAGCAGCTGGGACAAATGCACCTTGGCCAAGGACACAGAAGCCTCGGAGGCGATGGGATTGAAGTCATGAATGGTTTGGGATGGCAACGGTTGGGAATTGCTGGTGAAGTTGATGCTAAATAATGATGACTTATAGTGGCTAGCACTGGATCCATAACAAAACATATAAAAATCCGTCAAAACCATACAGAACCTATATAAAATCCATCAAAAAATCCTATAATAGCCATTAATAGCCTATAATTCCATACCAAAACATATAAGAACCAGCCCAGCTCAGCTCCGCCAAGGTGCCAGGGCTTCTCCCAACTTGTCTCCCAGCGTGGCAAACTGCTTCTTCGCTTCTTCCGCAGCCTTCAAGGCCTCCGGTGCTCCGCAGTCAGAGGCAGCCACCTTGGCGGATCACCATGGCGCAAGGGAGAGATGGCTATGGGTCAAGGCTTTAACCAACCAATAATGGGGGTTAATAACCAACAAACTATAGAGAAAACAATGGTTAATGACAGGGGAACCAGGGGGACTAAGGGTTTTGACCCACAGCCAGATGATGACTGAGGAATTTTGACTCATGAACTAAGCAGCTTGCTTTACATGTGATTTGGTCACCATGTGGATGTCAACTTGTTGTTGGATGTTGCTGGTGCTAGAGTGATAAGCGACAACAAGTACAACGAAAACGCAGAGTTTTTGCAAGATACATGTGTTTGTGGGCCCAGAATTCGTGGCGAACTGGACTAACTGGAAACTCGACTCTTGAACCGACTTGGATTTCCAACCATCAAGCCTTGACTGGACTTGAGACTGCCCATGAAATTCATCTCAAGCTGGCGAGGACTTTGGAAATGGGCCAACAAAATGACCTGTTTAGATCTACTTATGCTGGCTTCACACAATGGGGGACCCCCAATAAGATTGGTTTATTAGTACACAATGATTAATCTGGGATGATTTGGCGGCATCCCTGTGTTGAGAAACCCCCATATTGCACCAACCAACTTACTTTTGGAATTATAAACGGGAAGACTCTGCCAACCGCAGTAGTAAGTCGAGTTGTTGGAAGATTACTGGATGGAGAGATAACCCACATTTGATGACTCTATGATGCCACAATGCTGAACCACATGTGTCCATCCTCTCAACACAAGTAATTAATCCCCAAAATGCAAGCAGAACAACCAGTGAACAACAAGTACCGACAAGTCCTCAGTTCACAACAAAAAATAATCAAACTGCGCAAAGCCAAAGGCGCCAGCAGCAATGCTCGGGCGATGCCCTCTTTCACTCCGCGCTTCCTTTCCATCTCCAAGAGTTCGTTGGCTGCTTTGACTGCTGAGACGGGCTTGCCGATGGCGAAGCTGATCTCTGTGGCCACGCGGTGACACGCGAAGCGATGCGACTGATTGGATGCGACTGGTTGGAGGTAGTATCACTCCCACTCGAACGAGTGTCTGCTGACCCTGTGGAATCTGAACGGCTCCTCCCAAATGCCTTTATGCCTTGTGGGAGCTGTTGCTGAACCAAAGCAAAAAACTTGGCCCCCAGTGAACCCAACATAAGCACAAAATGGATGGATGTTTACTCATCTTCCTGGGATGCGGGGCAATTTTGGCATATGGTTTCATGTATATGAATATCAAACAATCATGTTTGACAACCAACTAAGAATGGTCAACAATGGCAACCCTTTGGGACAACTGGTGCAAAACTGTCCATAAACAGTTGGTCAGCGACCTAAAGCAGGCTCCGGGTGTCCACAACCTGCGCCCACAAACACCATGTGAAGAAAAAAACATGGTGTTTGGATCTTGGGGTTTCCTTTTCCCCATTTGCAAACACCAAGCATCTATTCTTGTTGGTTATCCCCCATAGTTAACCACTATTAGCCACTATTAATCATACTTAACTAAACAAAAGTTGACCATAGTTAATGAATCATCAGGAACCATAGAAACTCACATTGCAAACACCAACAGCTCTCTGTGTGGCGCCCTTCGCTGCTTCCAGCCGCGCCTAGCAACAAGATCTTGCCATCTGCATCGCTCAAGGCCTTCAGCGCGGTCTCCAGCACCTTCTCAGCCGGACCCTGTTCCTGGGCGCCACAAGGGGGAACCCGCGGGGTCGGCCAGCCGCTGGTTGAAGTAACAGGCATGGCAACAAGGCAATGTATAGCCTGTATAGCGATGATAGGTGGGCCTATGGCAGTCACTATCATTAACAACTGCCACAGTTGCCATCATCAAACATCATCAAATCAGGGTGTCAGAGTTGATTATGGCTACTATGACCATCGATCATCCGCATCAAATTTGAGTCCATCGTGGATGCCTCTAGAAGAAGGCAGCTGGCAACTGGCAGAACAAGAGCTGCAACTGGTCTGGCTGGGCGGGTCCTTGTCCTTCAAACCCTCTGGGGTAAGATTTGTGTGGTCCGTACTGGTCGACTTCCCACCAGGTACAGAAGATTATAGTAGCATACGCCTCGCAACCAGTGAATCAGAGTCGCTGGTCCAACACCTGCGAAGTGATCTGTGGACCTTTCCTCGTAGTAGCGCAACCTTTGCAGAACTGACAAACCTTGCTCGTCCAGAAATCTGGGCAGTGTCGTCGGTCATAGAAACTTATACACCTGCTGTAGACACAAGGACAATAAGTAACCAAGCAACTCAGCAACCAAGCAACCAAGCAACCAGCCGACTCTGAGTTTTGACCACTCACCAGGTACCTGGTTTCAAGCCGTGCAGTCCCAGGTTCATCATTGGCCAAATGTGCCTGTGCGGTGCATGCTTCTGCCAAGGCTGACACCACGGGATTCTTCAGCTCCTTGCACAGCAATGCCACTTCTTGACCTCGAAGTCGGTGGTTCGAACCATGAACCGGACGATCTACACAGACCCACTGGCCATGTTCAACCCAAACATCATTCTGCCTGGATTCATTTTCAACATGGCTGACCCAACTTGTAACATACGTCAGCAGCTGATCCAACATGACCTTGATACAACCAGCTTCAAGTGCCAAGGTGCATGCTCGAAGCGCTTCGTCTGTGTCGTGTCTCAAGAAGCACGCGCTCATCAGGGTCTGAAGTAAGGGCACCTGCGCTGACTGCTGACCATGGATTGTTTGTGACAGAAAGTATGGTTGATGAATTGTTACTATATGTGACGAAACAACATATCTGCAAAACTACAGATGTGGAGAGAAAATTTTGACAACACCCTTTTGCATTGAGATGCTGAGCTATAATCATGTGGTACATGATGCAAATATGTGCCTTTGATCAGGCCCACAAAGCCGTCACTGAAACTGTGGACGGGTGGGAGGCATTTTTTGAGGTGCTGCGCACTTCGTTTCAACATGTGTAGGCTTGGGACCCTTGTGGGGTACCCACCAGAACCCCTATGGATTGTGCCTAAGACTTGGAAGCAAAGGTGCAAGTGGCAGTGATTTGTGAAGCCTCTCAAGCCATGTCTTTGAGGGTTCACCAATAAGCTGGGATCCCACTTCCAGCAGGGAGCGCGTGCATCCTCAGCTCATGGGTTTCAATCATGTACAGTAAAGCCTTTTGGGAGTGATTCCAAACTGAGACAAGGATAGTTGAATTGACCTTTACATGCTGCCACCTATCGCATCACATACCTGCCACCTACCTGCCACTATGACTATATACCTGTTACTGCCTACCACCAAGATTACTCTTCACTTTCAGCTGGACCTACTATCTACTCCCAGCTGACTACATCGTACCGTTCTGCCTCATTCCCACCTACCACTAGCTGTATCTGCTATCTGGGATGATCTTCCTACTACCTGTACTACTACTTTTACGGTGACCTACCAATGACTTTATTTCCGCTCGCGACTTGCCACAACGTGCTGCTTCACTACTTTCTGCTGGGGCTACAAACTATTGATTGCATACACTTTGCTACTTGCTAGTAATTACTTGCTCAGAATGAACAACTATCTTTTCGCTGAGGGAGGAAACAATCGCTTTGGGATTTACCAAACATCAGGCAGCTCGGGGTCTCCACTAATTGATATGATTCGCCATTACTAAATCACCAAAAGTTGGAAGCATATTGTCACTATGTATCACTTGATTAAAATCAGTAGGATTCCACATAAACTCACCATCATGAATAAGTTAACTCTGGCTCCACATTTTTGGGTGACCTGTGCTGGCCGGCAGGACGCTGTGCCTCCATGACTTTGTTTCCTCCCAGCGCGCGCAAGGCAGACAGGCCCTGCTTCACTGAGCGAATGGCATCTTTCCCTTGACCCATCAGGATGTAGACCTAGAGCTGCGACGGGCTGCCGCTCTCTGATGAAAAAAATCTGTTGTAGAGAAAAGGGGTTTCTCAATCCATAGGGGACCCTCAAAATGGCTGTCTTACTGATAAAGAATGGATGGTGTGGATGATTTGGGGCGTACCCCTATTTTGAGAAACACCCATATGGGCTTCTGGTTGACTTGTGACTAGCTATGTATTCTATGTTGGCTGATTATAGTTGGTTCAATGGTTGCTAACGAAACATAGCAGGGTCACATTTGGTCACAGGACCAAGTGAGTTGGTTCTACTGGTTAATAGATACGCTGGTCATGTTGATCCCCAACAAAGCTGCTGTTAATGACTTGTTCATCGAGTGTTCATCAAGAGCTTCTAGGTGTGGTCTGTAACGTATATTACTGTATGTCCAAGCATACCAAAGCCTTGCGACATGTGGGGTACATGTATGGAAGCGCAGCTATCTGTAAATATTGGTGGCAACACATCCCTATTGACATCTGTTGAGCAATAGGTAAGCATCCCTGTTACAGGACCGCTACCAATACCATTGTCAGTGTCAACTGTTGCGCAGCAAAGCCATCTAATTCCAGCTTAAGCACAGCTACAATTCACAGCTGTACATTTTGCCATAACAGCCTGGGACAAGCAATCACCATCATTAACCACCACTTAATCATCTTTAATTCACCATCAAACCATCAACGAACCATCATTTGACCATCCTTCCACCATCAACTAGCCATCATTTACGCACCATTCAGCCACTATTTACCCATCATTCCACCCATCCGTCAGCCATCATTTTCGCATCATGCAACCCTCAACCAACCACCATTGACCCATCATTCCACGGGTCCTTCATCCATTCTTCACCCCATCCTTCCACCCATCCACCCACCCTTCCAACACCCAAAAACCTCCGCCAGGTCACGTTGGCCATGACGTTGCAGGCCTTGGCCTCCATGGCTTTGTCCCCCTCCGCCAGCTGCAAGGTCTGCCGCACCAGGTCCCCCACCTCCGCCAGGTCGCCCGAGGCGTAGAGACCTACGTGCCGCCAGGGCTGGCGCCAGGGCGGCAACGGGGCACCAGGGAAGCGCCGTGGGATCCAGGGTGATGTCTAGGGTGATATCCCAACAAATGGCAGGTTATGGCAGGTTTATAACGATGTAAATGGCTGATATGGGGTGATTTGATCTGATTTGGGGGGTCCCCTCTTCTGAGAAACCACCGTATCCATGGATTTGGGGATTGTACCTTGTGTTGCTGATGGACATATAGTTTGAAGTCCGTCTTAAGGCCAGGTTGCTTCAAAGCTAAATGCACATTAAAAAAGCAGAGATGTTTCCTTCACCAAATTGAGCCAAGCATCGGGCAGCCGCCAAATCAAGTAAAGCCCCGGCAACTTTGCTGGAGTCGCCTGAATTTCGGGCCTTTTCCAGAGCACCTTGTGCGGTCCTGGGCTGTCATGCTTGGGGGCTGCTGAA